>JALQPE010000006.1:0-43630 GCA_030407315.1 Asparagopsis taxiformis | reverse complement strand
TTCCTCCATCATTCGAGCTGCGTTTTCGAATGCCATAGGTGCTATCAGCAGCACACTGAACATGTCACTCATGTTCATGGAAAGCAGATTGTTGGTTCCAAATAAACGGTTCTGCCTTCCCATCCTGAACTTCTTCAGAGCGCCCAGAATTTGCAATTCAGCTACCTCTCTAATTCGTGGGCTGGCAGCTGAAATACAAGCGTTCAGTACATCTTGTGCCAGTCCAGACAATAGATGGTCAGGTGCTATCACTGCGGAACGGTACGGGTCAAAAATTGCTGGGACAACTGAAACTCCGTTTTCCGTCTTTGGTACTTCTTCCTGCACTGCTTCCAAGGAAGTGCTCAGGACATGAAATGGTAAATCTTCCCCTTCTTCTGCAGCCAGTCCGAGAGTGCGAAGCTGGGTTTCTGTGGCATCCTTACGTGTCGATGCATTCCGATACTTGCTCCTGGCATGCGTCGATGTTTGCCCGTTCACTACCGAAGTGTATGCATTCTTCGTGCCGCCAGTACTACTCAGGTCATATTTGCGGAAACTGCAGATGTGGCACGGAGAGTTTGATGTGTGTCCAAGAACATCCAGGGTATGTGAAACTGCAGGATAGTCTCCAATGCTCCCCACTGGGTCTAGAAATACCACAACATCTTCTCCCTCTGCATTTTTCGTTGGGAAACCCTCTGTGCTTCCCCGCACTATATCTTGAACGATATATCGCAATACACAATTTGTGGACACTCCCGGAGGTGGCAAACCAATCACTCGAACCGCTTGGTAGCTTCCCCTTTTCCGAGGTGGTAGATTGAGAGGTAACATATAGCATCCACCAAAACTTCCCTTCCTGCTTGTGAATGGTTCGAAGTCATCCGTGTAAAGGAGAAATCGGTAAACAAAGTAGTTTCGACCATCCTCCAGCTTTCCCCAACATGGTGCATCTTCTCGCGGAGACTCTGGGTGCCATTGCGACCTGTGGTCTCCGAAACCATCCGAGAACACCCCTGAAACACGAATTTCTTCATAGTTGGGGCTTCCTAGTCCATCGGGCGGGTTTCTGGCTTCAGCAAAGCTCGCGCCCGGTGAAAAGCAAAGTAACATGGTGGATGCTTCTCCGACCTGCTCTTTCAAATACCTGTTCACCAATACGACGTGTGGAACAATATCACCCTCTTCCATTCCAATTGGTAATAGAACGGTTATCACGTCCCCAGCTCGTGTTCCTTTTCCCTTGGCTCCTGCTCCGATTACACATTGCGATATCGCTCGCAGAGCATGCTGCCTCTCCCATTCCAATAGATGTGACATTCGCGGCTGCAGATATTTTTCGACATGCACATCATGCTCACCGTCGTGTCGAGCCTCATAGGTAACTATGGTCCTAGCATGAAGTTCCCACAACGATGTAACTGCCACTCTTCTCCTCTTCGGTTTCCCACCATCTCTGTCATTCTTCCTAAACCCTTTTGCTCTTTCGATGACGGCAACCTGACGAGCTCCTGGATGACATCGGATTCGAATTGCTGTTCCATCAGGTACATAAATGTGCTTCAAACCCTTTTTCCCATCGCTGTCAATGGGAACAACTGCTGTGCGAACGAATGGGTCGCTCAAAACACCCCTCCTGCACTTTGCGATGAACGAATCTTCAATGCTGCACTCTGCGGTTGATTTTTCTCCTTCCGAGCTTCGATTGTTCGCGTCACTGCGGAATGCTTTAAAGATTGGTCGAGTCTGGACATCTTTCAGAGCCCATGTGCTTGGGAGTACAATACGAACTTTCGCCATTCCTCCACAATTGTCTCTGTCATCTGTTGTTCCACGGGTTCCTACTGCACCTCGATGCTGTGCAGCTCTTGCTCCGCTCTTTCGAAGGTCTATCGGAAACTCTATGTCACAGCTCTTTGCATAGCAGTGTTTCCTCAAGAATGGTAGTATCTTCTGTCGCATCACAGAGTCCGACGGGACATGCTCACTTGGATCTCTGCGGAAATTCATTCCGAACAGGGTACCTTCATAGTGGGCTCTTGTCATTCTTTGAGTTCCACTCAGCTGAAGAGCCCCATACATTGCAGGCCATCGTAGTAGTGCCTTGAAATCACCACATGCTTCATCCCCAGCATTTGGGTCTATCGGGCCTCCAGTTGAAATAGAATCAGAACCTCGTCCGGTTGCTTCTTCCGATTCCATTAGCGTGCTCGATGCTATGTAGATGTCACTTCCAGCTTCATCGTTGTTGCTGTACACATCAATACAACCTTCTATTGTGTCACCCATAGGGATTGGGGACTCCAATAGGTCATCTGTGGTACACTCACGTCGTAGCTCATTACCTCTCGGGATTTCTTTGTTCATGCAGGCTGCATCACTGCTGCGGATTTCTCCCTGCAGTTTCCCAGGAAGCTGTTCACTGGGACTGGCCACATTGAGCGAATCGAATCTCGCCTTTGTCCTACGACTTGTGGTTTTCTTTCGAATAGGAGTCCGTCTCGGAGCCATCTTGATGTTTTTGTTCTTTTCTTCTTCGCTCAGTTTTGTTTCATAGAATACAACTCTAAACTTCTACGACATGACTACTATCTCAATACAGTATTACTTTTAACCGTTACGAAACCTTTCCAGGGTTTCATTCGATCCAATGAACTGGTTCACCACAATTCTTTGTCCTATGCTCATTTCTTTATACACATTGATTGCTATTTCATCCGGACTCAACATCGTTTTGCTATCTTGTATCGCATTCCCTAACCACAAACCCGACCAAGATGTATCCATTTCCGGAAAACGGCCGTTTATTTCGCAGTGATGCTCTAGGCACTAATACTGAATCTGATTTTCTCATACACGTACTTCCTACTCGTATACTCTACCACATTTTCGGCCCTATTTACAAGTTGGAAGCACAATCTCTCGTTGAATCGTACTCGGTGTGATATCTTAAATTAGCATAAATTTATATATTGCAATGCAGATTCACTGCTCGCTTGCAACATGAAAATTATAAAATTTCTCCCACACTGCTGTTTCCTAGCCGCCCACATCCACGTGGCCCGCTTTGACTGCCTGCCAAGTGTGCTCAGAGCATGCAATGACGTCATCGATATATACCGTCCACATCATCACTGGAAGCGCGGACTCCTCGTCCAGGAAAGGGCGCCATTTTTCCTACTCCTCGCCTCACCCTTTTCTGTAGGCCCCATATGCTAGTGTTTTTCCTATATTTCTGTAGTGATGACGTCATTATAGACTAGAGAAGGCGGTAGAAGATACAATAATTTTGCGCCTGTTCTGCCAGGTCATGTGCTTCAAAGCATAATTCGCACCCTAGGTATCGTTTTTCTGGGCCTCCCATCGCACCGCTCCGTTTCAAACTCATCCCTCTATTGTTCTCCTACACGTCATTTCCGCCCGCAGAGTGCTACTTAAACAACAGATTCTGGAATCCCTGTTTCCATCTTCATATCCGTCGGAAACAAAGCAACAACCCTGGCCGTGGAAGCCGTATAGATCATCTAAACTGCTTCCAAAGCGTAAGTTTTAGATCATCAATACGGCTTCCAGGGCCAAAGTTGTTGCTTTGTCTCCGACGGATATGAACCATGATGGTACGTTTCCACAACTCACGCCACTAACCCAGTTTTCTATTTGTTTTCTCTTTCTCAGGTTTCCAGTCGGTGAGTGTTCCACTTCTACTTTCATTTATCTTTCTCTCTTACCACTTCTCCACTACTTTTCTTTTCTGCCTGTGAGTACATATCTCAATTTGGGATGCAATGGTATTTGTTAAGGTACGTTAGTCTCCTAATCACCATCAATTTCCCTCTCCAATTCAACGTCACTAACTTGTTTCCTTTCTCTACATCATTTTTTCTTCTTCTCTTCATTTCCTAGCTTATTCATGCAGCTCAATCAGGTTATAGATTTGTAGACTTTTCTAGTAGTTTTAGTTTTACTCGTCGGAATAGTGTTAGTTGTAGTAGCATTTTTAACATAGGGATTGTTTATTCTCAATGTAGCCTGCGCAAATAAACAAATCCAGAGTGAAGCTTCCCATATCGCACCCTCTTAGATTGCTACCTATCCTACCGCGTATACCTCTCGCTAGCTCATAGTCACTACGAAATAAAAATTCCTAGCCGTACTATTCTGTCCATTCCCATATGAATACCGTCCATGCCCCATCCTCATAGCGCTAGAACTGCCTTCCTCTACCCCAGAAAGATGCCCACGACAGCGTGACGCTCCATCTCATCCACCACTCCCAGACACCGAATTTTACTATATCAGGACACTACTTTTACTGTCTCCAGGTGCTGTCCAGGGCAGCACAAAGTACTGTCTACAGGTGCTGCCCAGGGCAGCACGAAATACTGTCTCCAGGTGCTGCCCAGGGCAGCACGAAATACTGTCTCCAGGTGCTGCCCAGGGCAGCACAAAGTACTGTCTACAGGTGCTGCCCAGGGCAGCACAAAGTACTGTCTACAGGTGCTGCCCAGGGCAGCACAAAGTACTGTCTACAGGTACTGCCCAGGACAGTGAAAATCACTGTCTCCAGGTACTGCCCAGGACAGTGCACCGTGTTGGTTCCATCTATTGTCCCAGGCAGCGTATTTCACTATCCGGCCATGTTGCCTTGGCCAATACAAAACACTATCCGCCAACACTGCCCAGTACAGTAAATTACATCATATCCAACTATTGAATAAATCATTAATTTTTACTGTCTCCATTCACTGCCTCAGACAGTACTGTGAGACAGTGTTTTTTACTGTCTGCAGACAGTGTTCCGTACTGTCTGCCAGACAGTGCAAATCACTGTCTCCAAGTGTGGCATTAATTTTCATTTGCCGCATAGTGATTTTTACTGTCTCAGACAGTAAAAATCACTGTCTCGCAGTACTGTCTGAGGCCCCCTTTTCAACACCGTAGTGGCGGTGTTCAGGATGGAGCAGACCCGAAATTGAACGCACGAACGTAGCAGCTTGGGCAAGCGTGGTCTGCTCCGTGAGAAAGGAAGGTGGCGGTGGCTGCTCGTCCTCATACCTGTGTACCCGAAACCCCTTGGAAGTCACCTTCGTCTTTGTAGGGGTTTCGCCGTCTTCTATCTCACCTTCACGCTCCTTTTCGCCAGATGAGGGTGGCTGTGCAGGAAGCGAAAGGGAGACAGGGGGAGAAGACGGGCTACCGAGAGCGATGAGTTGCTCTGCGATAGCGGCACTTCTGGTCTTGGACCGAGTCATCCGAGTCGGAGGAGGAGTGGTCGGCTCTCTCCTCCTCTTTTCTCCCCGCCGCGGTGTTCCAGAGGCAGTTTTCTTGGCTGGTTCCCGGGATATGGGCGCCTTCCCTCCCATCGTACTCCGCGGAGCCTCACCGGTCTGCTTATCCTTTTCTTCAGCAGACTCGGTAGAGGACGCGTCCTTTTCGAAAGGATTGTACGCATCACCTTCCCACGCTTCTTGTAACGTGACCCCTGCAGGAGGGGTCCAAGAAGGGGAGTCATCCGGTTGACGGCCATCGTAGCACTCACGGGAGCAGACGAACACCATGTCTCGCTCACCGTTGTTGAGGTACTTGATGGGGATGAGGTGATATACTCGAGGATAGTCGCACAGGTTGTGTACTGGCTGAATGTTGCACGCTGTGCATTTGTGCACAGCGGCATAGCCGGGGAAGCGACAGTGTGATCCAAGCGAGCAGGGAAAGGGGCGTGGCGTAGTTTCATCGGGCGGAATGCGCACAGGGCGTGAAACTACTGTCCCCCCACCACCCCCCTGCGGTTGAGAAGCTTCAACCGAGGTTTCGGGGTTCTGCTGTTCCGTGGCGATAGCAGAGTCGGGAACAGGAGCAGACGTGGGTGGGGAGACGGCCATGGGGGAGCGGGGGGGTGAGTCGGGTTGTGAGGGGGAAGGGGGAGGGAGAGGAGAGTTGGGTTTGGAGGGGGAAGGGGGAGGAGAGTTGGGCTTCGAGGGGGAAGGGGCGCGGGCTGTTGAGTCCGGCTTGGCTTGGGAGTCAGGAGGAGAAATGTCCGTCGGATTGATTTCGTCCTCAGGAAGGGGTTGTGAGGGAAGGGGAACGGGGAGAGGTTCCATGATATTCTCCCCGAATTGGGTCGGAGAGCGAGCCTGCCGAGTCACCTGTGATGGTGACTTCGGAGGAGTGGCTGATGCCACAGGGGCAGGAACAGGAACGCTCTCTGCCGCTTTCTCGCTCTCCTTCCCCACATCTTTTGCGCCTTGACTGGCCGCAGTGGCAAGCACTGCATCGCCAGATGCTCCGGGAGGAGGGGGCGGAGTCTCACGATCCGGTGCAATGTTGAAACGTTGCAGGATGACGGTTCGGAAATCTTCTCGGCGACGCTCGTTGTTCTTCTCCTGTTTTGGCACAGGTTCTTCTTCATATTGAACCATGCGCTTGAACACGGATTTCCAGGTCGGGATCATGTCCGTTCCATCCGGTTCGAGGTCCTCCAGGTCTGCCAGCTCGTCCGTAGTCATCCCAACCTTGGGTGCGACTTCACGGATTACCAGGTAGAAATCTCTGATGTAATTGAGATACACCCTGAGCTGGAGACCTGGGATGCGACCAAAGGACTGGAGCAATTTCACAGAGCGGTAGTGAATGCACCTAACCATCAGCTCACTGGCACGGTCCTCAGCCTTTGTGAACGCGGTGTCCTTCAGCACTAGAAGGCTGATTCCAACCTCATTTTCCTTCCTACCAGAGGCCATCTTGTACGCCTCGTACGTGCGTGGTGAACGTCTCATGTTCAGAGCCACATTGACGATAGACGTCACCGTACTCTTCCTGAGTATGCCACTGAAGTGACGCTGGAAGAACCAGTTGCACAGCTGCGAAGCTGTCATACTGGAGAGTTTCCTTTCCCCTTCCTTCGCGTACTTCAAGTTGCAGTTGTATATGCTGATGATAGCATGAATACGGTCGCGGATGGTGGTCGGTAAAACCGTGTGCACCAGTTCGTTCAGCCGCTGACTCAGGTAGAGCACGTCTTCCATCGTCATGGCTTGTCCATCTGGCCTGAACGCTTCCTGAACAGGAACGCTGTCCACAATAGAAGCCAGACGTTCAACTCCTTCCGCTTTGGCTCGGACAAGAGCGCCACGACGATGGAGACCATCCGCGATGTAGAAGCGTGTTTCGTCGGACTCGTGGGCTAGACCAACGACAGTCACGGAGCCCACGGAAGAGGTCTGAAAGCCTTCAAGAACCATCTTCTGAAACAACACATCTACATGCGACTCATCAACCTCGCGCGATGTTTCTTCCGTGACATGAATGTCCGCAATCGGAAGTGTCATCTGCCGAAACTCGTAGTTCGCAAGCGTGCTACCAGCCCGGGGCATCGCGGGGACTGTCAGCTCCCGAGCTGGAGCGCGGGAAGATGCAGCTGCGAGACGAGAGCGTTGACGATGAAACATGTTTGTGGGTGGGATAAACAAGCTCTTGAACTCTGAACGGTGTATAGAGGTGAAGTGGGCACGAAAAGGGCAGGGAGTGAAGAGAAAGAGAGGGCACGGGAGAGCAAGGATTGAAGAGAGAGAGAGGGATGGGACACTGTCACTGTGGGGAGACAGATGGATGCAAAGCGGGAGAAGCAGAGAGAGATGCGAAGAGCGAAGCTTGGAAAGCAGGGGGAGTTGGGCTGAAGCAGGGAGATGCACGATCTGAATTGCCTTTGAGGTGCTGGAGTACTACAAGGAGTAGTAGATGAGTAGCAGAGGAGAGTGACAGGAAATCGTGTAGACGTAACGTTTGGAAGGTTAACTGAAGGGGTGCGAATAAATTCGCGCCCACGCGCCAAAAGACTCACCGGTTGCGTTCAAATCAATCAGTACCCAATGAACAGTCGTGAAGAGAGTACAAGAAGGGGCGTGAAATTTGGTAATTTTTTGGGCACAAAAATTACTGCAGTAAAAACTGATCTAGCCAAGTGCACTTTGCTAGATCAGTTTTTACTGCAGTAATTTTTGAGCCCAAAAAATTACCAAATTTTAGACCCGTCCGGCGCCCACCTGTTCCAGATTTGGACAACCGCTCCTGCCCCATGCTACGTCAAGTTCATGCATTCCATGCTTTACTGATGTTTCTAAACATTCCAAATGCTACGCTTCTTCGCTGGATGGTTGTTGACGAACATTGACGGCGCATTGCAGCTCTGTTCAAAACCGAACCGGTATTACCATGACGTGCATCTATGTCCGTCTACTTCTCTCCTCATACAATCTTGAACATCTAGTCATCGTGATGCATCCAGACAGTTGTGCACCAATAGTCGATAAACATAATTGCACCGAACTATAGAAGGTGCTGCCCACGTGGTGCTTACTCGTGGTGGTGAGTGTCCCATGGCATAAGGTCGCTGGTACAAAGTAGGACGGAGTACGAGCCATACGGTCACTACGAGTGGGGCATAAAATTTGGTAATTTTTGTGCCCAAAAAATTACCAAATTTTAGACTAGTCTGGAACTTCTCCGTGCCACTCCATGGAGTATAGTGTTTGCACTGAGTGCTCTGTCTGCAGTTGCGAAGCTGCAAGAAACACTGTCGAGTAGTGAAGGAGAGGCATCTCCTTCACTACTTGACAGTGTTTCTTGCTAAGTAAACACTATAGGATGAATTACGATTCTGGTAAAAACTATGTCATTCTTTGAAGTTTTCAGTCTTCATGTATACTCATCAGTACTTTGCACTATTTCCTGGCTTCCATGGAAATAGAGAACATGTTCTCTGCAACGACTGTAACGGTCAGCTCTGAGATCTCCCTTTCCAATTTCGTTCTTCTACAGATTGATAGACTATAGAGATTTGTATCCTCATAATATAGAGGCGTACAGCGTTTCCCTCCCTTCCAAACAGCTGTTTGCACCTAGGTGCTACCTCAATCCAGGTTATCGAGATATGGCTAGACCGAGAAAGTCTAGGAATGGCCCGAGGCTCCGTTTCAACTATGTAGCCCCTGTCCGCAATCGGACTAGACGCTCGACATCCAGAACAGTCTCAAATCCTTTTGCCGTTCAGGAAATGGACTGCAATACACCAGAAACCCATCATCCTCGCCCGGCAACAGAGTATGGTAGCACTTCGAACCCTCCCCATGCTCCCATAGCTACCAATTCGCAGACCCCAGATCCAGTCCTCCCTTCCTCGCCTTCACAGGATATCTTCAGACCTGGGAGCAATTCTGTGGATACCACCCTCCCTTTGACGTACGTCAATAGTGGGCAGCAGAACAATATACTCAAGTATACTTCTGGAACAATTGTTCCAGAAGTTCAAAAAGCTTGTATTACTCCTAGCGACGATGATATTGTACTATCCTCCGGCAGAGACCCCGTCACTTCTGCTGCGACAGTTCCTAAACTGTGCCATCCCGCTGCTTCCGACCATCATGAGAACGTCACCGCAACAAACGACTCCGATTCGGATGACAACGACCTGTTTCTACAGGAGGAGGCAGAAGCGAAGCTCCTAATCTCTTCTCCCTTTATCATGAACACGTCCAATCCAGACAAAGCTCGCAATTACATGACAGAATGGACAACGTTGTACGCTGTCGCCAAACTGACAGGGTCGACGAAATGCACCGCAGCAAACCTTCAGGAAGATCGCGTGTTGTTCGATTTCGCTAGACAAGGTTCCACGAACAAACACGTTCAGCGAAGTCTACCCCATTATTCGACAATTATGCGGAAGGTAAGACCGTGGCTGTTCTTCAACGCATGGTTACGTTCGGAAACCGTATACTTCCCTGTAAACGCAGAGCGTAGTGCAGCTCGTGTTGCCTCTTCTGCAATTCTACGAAGAAGCAAGGTCGAACAAAACAAAGCTAGTCAATCAGCACCTATACTTATCGTTCCACCAAGCGAATATGCACGAGCAGACATTACTGCACCACATATATTCGACCTTGCGTGGCGTGATAACACACAATTGGATGCTTCCGACTCGGATGACATACTAAGTTTACATGGTAACGTGTGCAAGTCGAAGCTAGGAAAATTCAGAGAGTACTCCTTAAAAGGACAAAACTACACGATGAGGGCAGAGGCGGTAAAAGACGGCTTTCCCGTTTCTGCTTTCGGTGGTAGTATTGTGGAACTGCATGTCACATCAGGGCAGCACGCCTCTTCTCTAGATCCTACTCTCAGTTCCCTTTTCCAACATGAATCACTATCTTCCAGCCATGAGTCGTTCAAAGCTATCACATCTTCTTCATGGATAAACTCCGGTGCCACATTTCATAGTAGGCTTTCGGTCTCCCCGCATTCATATGGGTCCGCCTTCATCCTTCAGAAAGAGTCGTTCCGGGAATATGCTCGGCCGGGTGATCACCTGACAGTTTTATCACCCAGTCCTGAGTGTAACCCTACTCAAAATTGTGGTATACAGTTCTTCATTGGGCTTGTCGTCAGCTCTCCCGGACCGCCAGGCCCATCACAAAAACTGCTCTTTCTCGTCAACTCTGAAGGGCATTACAAAGTTGTCGGCGGAACTCGTGCAATCAATAATGTCAAGTTATTGAAACCAGGCACGAGCCCCAGCCCCTTTCATCCTACACATCTCCGTGGGGTTCTCAGCTGCGGTACCACATACTACGTCTATCCATTTCTTTTATACTGCGATGACTTCAATGAAGCCTCTGGTAAGAAAGGGAGTGCTGGAGGATGCTATATGCTCCCAATGGGTCTTCCGCTGGACTGTCGCCGGAACAGTTCTGCTGTGCGCGTTATCGGTGTCACAGGTCCTGGTGTTAGTACAAACCATATCCTTCGACATATCTCTAGAGACATTATTCAAGGATATACGTCGGGGTTTCGTGATGTCGATCCAGACGGCAATGAATGTCTAATTTTCCTGGACTTTATTGGTTTCGTATCGGATTATCCTGCCTGTTCTCATGTGCTGGATGTCATGGGGCACAACGCAGACTGCCCATGCCATTTGTGTTTCTTTGTAAGAGGGGGGAAATATGGGAAGAACTCGCAGTTTGGCTACGACACCCGTTTACATTCGAGCTCTGATACACACTTTCGCACATCCGAGCGAACAGCTGCTGTTCAGTCATCGGAAAGTTCTGCAAACATCTTGAAGTATCTGGGTTTGAGAACAGTGCAAAATATCACAGACACTCCATTGCATCTCATTGAAAGACTACTTCATGAAGCTAGGTCCAAAGGGCTGGTTCCAACCGGGACACCACTCGGAAACGATGGTCTACGAATCCCTGTCGTGCCTGCTATTCTGGACCCATACCGTTCGACGTTTGTTGGAATTGACCATCTCCTCCATGGACTGGCAAAGGATGCTCTGGACAATGCTTTTTCAAGCTTGCCTAATGATGGTGTGAGAAGGCTGGCCGACAGGTTTATGGTGGATGCCCTCCGTGTATTGGGCCTCGCAAATCAGAACAGGATATATAACTTCAACGCAGGTGAAACTCATACAATGGGAATCTCGGACAGATTTGCAGTTCTCCTCGTCGCCGAACACTGCTTCAGGTGTTCTCTGAAATTCCAATCGCAGACTACAAGGTCATCCGAAGGTAGCGGTTCAAGGTCACTCCAGGCTTCTGAAGAGCAACGCCATCTGTCCCTAGAACTTGTTCGTCTCCTGTCCTCTATATCTGCAGCTACATACTTCCTACCACGAAAAAATATCGACGGTTCTGAGGCAGTACAGAGAGCTACAGGGAATTCTGCGCACAACGGTCTCCGTCGTCTGCAGCAGCTATCGAAAGAATATGCTACTCTAGTGGATGACCTGCTCAAGACTGTTCCTACCAGACAGCGGAGCACAGCGGTCTCGAAGAAACGGAAGATGCAGACAGAAGGTATAGTAACGAATGATAATGACCACATTGAGATGGAAAACAAGACTGCTGGATTCCGGGCAAGGAAGATTCTTGACAATAAGCCAAACTTGCACCGTCTCATTGAGGCATTTGAACACACTGTTCCTCTGCTCGGACACGCTCGCCAGGTAGCTGAGCTATCATTCGAAGCAACACATCAACAAATGAAACGAGGTCTAGAGCATTCCGGAGGTGCTGACAGACAGTTGGATGCTATGTTAGCGGCACTCGGAAACTATTGGAAAGGAAGCCTCCATCTTGCTTTGAAAAGTTTCTCCAATTCTACTCCAGCATCTGTGGAGAGACAACGTTCTAAACGGTTTCTCCTTCGTGTTCTATTCGGACGGGAGCACTGTAAATCCATGGAGAACCTCCCGGCTAGTACGCTGCATGACCTCTGTCAAGAACCCCTTCTCGAACATTTGAATAGGTCTTCTTTACCATTCTTCTCTTCTCCATATTCATATTACTCGTGGACAGGAGTTCCCTCTTCATTACCACAGCAGGATTTTTCCTGTGGGCAGAATTCGGATGCAGTCATGCTTCGTGGAAAACCATGCAAGGGAGCACGTCTCAGTTCTGCCCACCCTGCCTGTGCAGCTTCGCCCTCTGCTGCGTCTCGGGACTTTTCAAAGCCACAAGAAATAGCTTCTGGCTGTGTAGTACAAGCTTGCTACTCAGCTTCCCCGTCTTCTAGAATTCTACAGAAGACCTGTTCGCCTTCTTTTTGGGCTGTTACCACCGTGTTTGACCTGACTATTGATGGAAACATTGCTTCACCGGGAAACGTTTGCATACACGAATCTCACCAGGAAAACCTGTCTCCACCACACGCTATTGTTCTTCCAGTTATCAAGCAGAAGTCGTCCCCCACTACGTTTGCTCCGAACACCGATTCCGGCTCCTGGTTTCTCCCTCTCACTTCAGGGGTTCGTAAGGTTGGTCTCCTCCACAATTGTAGCCCTTCATTATGTTCTGTGGAGCGAGGCACTTCGAATGGAGGAATTACGCATGGAGGTCCTTCGTTTATGGATGGTGGTTCCTTCTCTATCTTTGCAAGAGAAGATGGATATCCGCCAAGGACTGCATAATACTCTAGGGTCTAGTACATAAGCTTCTCTACCATATTACTTCCCGTAAACAAACTTCCTCATATTGTAGCCTTTCCGTCACATACATCCACCTTGACATTGGCCATACTTATGTCCCTTGTCCCAAAAACTGTCAGACACTATGTTATATTTTATGTAACCATCTCTAATTCCTCGTCTATACCCCATTCATGCTTCTTCCAGAGCTTATCCATTCCTTGAACTGCCTCAAGCCTGAACCAGCTTCCTCAGGGCGGAACGTACCACAATAAAATTAAAGGCAAATTAAGTTTTTTTTACTGCAGTAAAAACTGATCTACCAAATGCATCTTCCTAGATCACTTCTTACTGCAGTAAAAACTGATCTACCAAATGCATCTTCCTAGATCACTTTTTACTGCAGTAACTAGTCATTTTTTCTAATTTTTCATCATTGGCTCCTCAGCCTGCAATACACGTTTCCGCTCACAAGCGTGCAGCTGCACGCCAGCTGTAATGAAATAGAACACTACCTAGTGTTCTATTTCATTACGTATTCATGACGAGTCCATCTCGAGTCCATGACGTGTCCATGACGTGTTCATAGATCATCGATGATTTGTTTCTGATTTGTCAGTACGAAAAGCGCGCGCTTTCTCACTACGCAAGTGAAATACGCGACCTCTGGGCTCACTCTGCAGCAGTATTTAAGCCTTGCGTCACGCCGGGCAACATCGCCAGCACCTGTCGCTCGGAGCACACCACCTACGCAGGATGGGGCGGCGGAGTGCAATCACATCCCTACGGATGTGATTGTGCCCCGCCGCCTCCATCCTACGATAAGGTTTTCCTGCTCATTTAGTCTTTTAGCCATTCCTCCCATTCTCTTTTTCTGCGGTTCTTCGTTGTTCTTCTGCTAACATACTTTTCTGCCTTTCCTACTTTCTGTTTCGTCTTTCTCCAGGGCTACTGTCATTACTACGTTTTCTCACTTCTAATCGAGCTTTTGGCATACCGTTTCCAGCACTAACCACTGTGTCATCCACTTCTTTCCATCTATGTGCCAGCAGAAGTTTCTGGGTTCTCTACAATCCGCTTACTCAAGCTCTGGCTCCACTATCAACGGTATGTTCTCTCGCTTCTAACCATGCTTCTAGCGTTGATGAAGTTACATTCCTAGCACTAACCATTGATTCATCTATTCTTTTCCTTCCAGGTGCCAACAGAAATTTCTGGCTTCCCCTCATCTCTCTTTTCATGCCTATATGTATTTGTAGTTACTTTATGTAGAGCTAGTGTTTTGCCGTTTAGTATCTGCCATGGTGGCATAGTTCATAGTTCCGTAGTGCAGTGTACAGATGATCTTCATGTCGTTAAACTTTTGGCGTTAGCTGCCCATTTACCTATTCCATATCCACTACACCATATCGTAAATCTTGCGTACCCGCTACTGGCTGCAACCTAGTCTAATTCATTGTCCCTATGCCGATTTCCATTCTACCTAGATATCGTTTCAGTCAGACCTATCCGTCCCGCAGTTTCTCCGCAAAAGTGCGATGTGCCGCCCGTTCTACCTTCCAGTTTCTACCCAGAGCGCCCACCGGTGCAACCACTCTACCCAGTGGACATGGTCCACGCCCACCCGACGGTACAACTACTCTACCCAGTGGACATGGTCCACGCCCACCCGACGGTACAACTACTCTACCCAGTGGACATGGTCCACGCCCACCCGACGGTACAACTACTCTACCCAGTGAACATGGTCCACGCCAACCCGACGGTACAACCACTACATCCAGTGGAAGTGAACCGTACCCATTACAGTGCTCCACAGTGGAATAATACCAGTGTCACGAGCAGGTGTTATAATAGAATATATCCGGGCTTTACACAGTACTGTAGTTTGGAAACTAACCGCGCTTTGCCTTGGGCCGTACATGCCCAGTCAATGGTCCCTTTCCAAATTATCGTTTGGCCAGTTCCACAAGTCAGCTTGGTCACGTCCCATGAGCAAAAAGTCACCTACTCTGGAATTATTCCAATGAATACAATAATCATACTTTGGTCACCGTCCATTCAGCGAGTGCTGCTTACGCCTGGTTTCAGACACCGGACCGTCACGGTGTGCCCATTATATTTTATAGTTTATTTCTACGAATCGCTCTGCACCTTCCACCACATATCGCAGTCACGGTGCACCCCATATCTAACTATACCCATATACAGTACTGGTTCCATTCCAACAGTCCGTGCCTGCGTGACTTGGCCCGTTCTAGTCAACCCGCCGTCCTGCTCATATATGGACGTGGTTCATTTCCATCCCTACGTGTCCTTCCGTACATGGTTCAGCCATCACCTCACGGCCACACCATAGTTCTGCTTGGTTCCTGCCTACTGTAAAACGAAATCGCCGTGCTGGTCTCAGCCCATGATTTTTTACATTTTTTTCGATGGGCCTTATCCAAACGTTGGGGATGGGCGTTCCGCTAAAATATGGTGACTAGTTCTACTGTACAATACGGCATTTTCCATGGAATATTCTCTATTTTTGCTTATCCTGTGATGCTCGATGGACTCGACTCGGCTCATCCTTCCATGACTCAAAATCGAGTGCGGGCACTGGGAAAAGCATTACACGGTCAGATACTCAGTTCAGACATCCAAGCACATCGAATTACTCGCCCAACCCCATCTCCCAAATTTCACATCCCACACAAACACACATTGTGTTGACACTCACTGACTGACTCACTCACAGATAGATAGATAGATACATGGGACATTTCTTTGCATCCACCCGTGATGCACCAAATTTTGCACCATATTTAGTGCATTGCATGGTATTTACAATCCAGTTTCAATTCCACCTCGCGCCCTCTCCACCATTTTTGCACTATCCCTGTCAAATTATTTCCCTCCCGTATCCATCCAGAATCACCACAACCTGACAAAAAACATAAATAGACCCCATCCGCCCGTTCATCCACCTTCTTCCCCATCATCCCACACCGAACGTACTCCAGCATACCCCAACTCTCGACAGTCCGTCCCAATTGTCTCAAAGCCAGCGAAACAACCACCTCACGCGAAACATCCTGACAGCATGGCCATCCTCACTTTCCCCAAAGTGCGCATTGAATATCCGATCGACATCGACCTTCCCCTTGATGACATGATCCGCGAGCACCAGGAACGGGAGCGAAGCGAGAAAACGGTGAAACAGGAAGCTACCCAATCCGGGAAGGGAGGGTGCAAAAAAATAAAGCTGCGAAGCGAGCAAAACGAAGAAAGCCAGAACAAGAAACGAAAGATCCAGGGGGAAGGGGAGGGGGCGAAACGCGAAGTAGAAGGCCTGAAAGCGTCGCGGTCCCAGAGCAAGCGAAACAAGAAGCGAAAGCTTCGAAGCGAACCAAACAAAAAACGTCCATGCAAGAAAAGAAAGGTATGGGTGGGGCAGAACCAGGCTCCTCCTGTACCTTCCAGTAGTAACGCAGCTAAGAGGCGCCGCGCACCAGAGAACCTGTCCTCTCCAGCCACTCCGCATCGTCCGCAGAAAAGACCCAGACGCCAGTGACTCACCGAGCCCAGCGTATCGCAGTTAATCTCAGTCTCGTCCCGTACCGTCAAATGCATTACTAGCCAGCCCAGTTCCTAGAAGTCCAGTCCAGTCGGTCCAGTCCCATTCCGCCCTATCTAGTTCAGTTCAGCTCCTCCCAATCCAGTCTAGTCCGTCCCATCCCGTCCTACCCATCCCAGCCCAGCATAGATCAGTCAGTTAACTGGCTAGCTGAACTGGATAGGACGGGACTGGAAGGAGCTCCCTAAGGAGTTCCTTCCAGTCCCGTTCTATACATTTCAGTACAGCACAGTTCTATCTTTTGTTACTTCCTCTAGTCTCCTTCCGTCTCATTTCTATCGTGATCATATACTCATTTATGAGCTCTCATCCATCCACACATCGGCGGAAACTCACAATGCACAACAGAGACTTTCTCTCCAGCACAGAAACACATATGAACGACTGAACGCGTGGAAAAGTCTAGGTCGGCATTTGAAAGCTCGAATCAGTTCATTATCGTCCATGCTCTGCAGAATACTCTATGTTTTGTCTCAACCGAATGAAATTCGAGACTAGCAATGTTTCCCAACAGACATATCCAGAAGAAGATATGGATGAGGCAGCTTGGCTGCGGGTGCAGAGTAGGAACAGTCAGATTGTAGTCCATTAGATTTTATACGTCACAGTCGAGTAGTACGATGGAAGTGCGACACACGACCGAAGGGTTTCCGACAAGATGTTCTGCGATAAAGGGTGTTGATGAATTTCTAAAGGGGTGCAATGTAGCGTTCGGACCCAATTGCCTGTCTAAAATCCAGAATAAATCTTCCCAAAGCTGCAAGAAAGCGAAATTGGACGGATTGAGAAATCGTTGAGGTGATGTAAGATGAAAGGGTCTCTGTGAGAGATTTGAAATCGATCAGGGATCATCTTTGCTCTGTTTCCACAGCAAAACCATTACATCCAGCGCAAAACAGGTCCTGCAGCTCTGTTGTGCCGGTTGTCAAATGTTTAGAACACCCACAAAGAGTAAATATGTCGAACTATTTCAAATTATTGTTGAATCGTCGAATCAACATTGCTCATACCACGAGTGGCGTGAGATTGTGCGTGCATATCAAGCAGCAGCCAGGCGTCTCCGCCCTCCTGGTGTATCACTGGACGTGTTCGTGTCGCTGCACTCAAAACTTGCGGATCTCAGTTGGTGTTTGCCTGCTCCTACCTTATCTGACTGTGATGCGCGGCAATAGTCAATCCTTAGTCTTTCAGCTCTATCAGCGCCCCAGGTTCGCTGCCTCCCTGTACCAGTTTCCTCTTTTCCCTCACGGGTTCTGTTCCCTATACTTCCAAACTGTGTTCCATGTGCTCAATTACCCTTTCCTTCCCACGAGGGACCTTCAGATGCTTGTTGGATCACCATTCTTGTGGGACAAATGCACGAAACGGGCGGGCACTTACGACTAATCGAAAAAGCCAATGGGCTACTTGGGCTGTACGAGCAAAGAAGTTGCCGTAACGCGGTGACGTGACGACACACACTTGTCAGCTCACGCGACCATTCAATGCAATCGCCAGTGGTGACCGTTGCATCCCGGCGGTTTCCTTTTTACATATTTCAAAATTGTGTACAACTGGCGGGTGCGCGAGCGAGCGTGGTATGCGTCACGTGTAGGGAGACTGGTAACTGTAAACGTATTTTAATACCATCGCGGCTGCCGGCGTAGACCGTCCGGTTGGATACCCCGGAACGGGCCATTCGGGCCCGACACGCTATTACAAGTAGTGACCAATCTCCAATGAGTAAAGAGCAAATTACCACTCTAGTGCTACGATCCAGGTCAAATCTAGAGGCGAAGCACTGTTTCCACGCCGTGTCAATCGATCCGTCTTGTAAAGCGTTCCGTTGCGTACCGACAGTGTCGGTGCGTCACGTACCTTGGTCACCGGGTTTCCACGAAGCGTCAACACGAAGCCTGCACATGTGAGGCTGATCAAGGTTACAAGTGTCGCTCAAGCGTGATTATCTGAAGCAGTCACAATCTGTGTGTCGCGACGCTCTTTCCAGGTTGACAATCCGTTACAGCACCTCCCCGTTCCCGTTATCCAACCTAGCCACCGCCGGCTCGTCCACCGCACTGGTTGATATTCGTTTAGTAATGATCAAGACCCGTCTGATTCAACCACCCTACCACCTACCGATTCAAGAACAGAGGGCGGTCTTCGGTAGTGTGAACGCACTTCACCGCTTCGGGATAATAGAATCAAGTCGTGCGACACCAGTCCCCCCCCCGACGACTACTCGGGACGTTTGAAATGATTCCCAAGCTTTTACGTCTAAGCGTCGATTTGAGCCCTACAGTTGTCACTGTATCCACAACAGCCAAGTTCTTCCACTACCTCTTGCTTCCCTATTCCACCACTGAGAACTCCCTTCACATACTGAGTGCCCGTTGTAAACTTTTTAGTGTATCACTCCCACCTTCAGTGTGTCACTGACCCAATGTTGGTTCTATCCCCTCTACCCATTCAGGATCTCAGGTCCTAAATACAACCTCTGAACTGTAACCCAGTATCAAATGAACCGACATTCTCAATGTATCGCATCTGTCTTTTCAAAACATACAGCCAAGCAAGCGATCAGCCAAAAACTACTAACTGTACCTTCGAGCCTGAATACCGAGACAGGATAGTTTGAACGCCTCTTGGTGCTTTCCTAAAACAGCTCACAAACCTGATTCGAATCGATATCAGAGTCATTGCACCACAAATCAAACCCATGGATGGAAACCCTCCATGACTCGCTTTCATAGTCTCCTATATTCATCACCACAATGAAACCACCAAAGAAACGTTCAAGGTGTACGATAGATGCAGGATGAATCAATCGGAGGGAGCTTCAAATTGTTACTAGTAGTACAAGATGCACTCACGCACTCACCCATCAAGAGTAAGAAAGGTGACAGACATCCATACCAGCTCTGCAGTCGACATAAGTGAGCCAGTTCAGCTACGAATGAACGTCACACCTGTCCTCAAACGGGAACAGCCTCCGACGATAGACAAGGGGATGTTTGTGGTGATGCTGCGTCAATCACTTCGATGTGCCTCTCTATGAGGCACTAGTAGGTGTTTCATTCGTTTCGTTGGTGTGGTTTCCCAAGCAAACGGGTCTGTCCCACTCCGAGTAAGCTCATGAGCTGCAGACTGTAGCAAGTGGTTCATGAAAATCCTCTACAACTGCTTATTTGATGGAATTGGACTTGTACGAGTTGAGCGTGTGCTCCACAATTAATTAACCGAAGAGAAGGGTCGGTACTGCGTCGTTATGTGCCTGGTGGATCACATACTGTGTCTGGACTGAGATTGCCGTAGCTCTTTATTCTTACTTGATCACTGGACTCGGTTATTATAGTCTCGTTCCCCTCTCGGTGGACGGTGGTGTGCGTGTGACAGCCTGTCTCTACTTATCCTACTATCTGTAAGGTGTTTAGCGAGTTCGGTGTGTGTAGTGGCATGGACGGCATGACCAAAGGGGCCGGCTGTTCCATCCACCTGGCGTCTGTTCGGTATAACTGTCACAATGCAGCAGTGAATGACACGTTTATTTCCGCAAATTTGATTATCTTTTTGAAATAAATTTGGAAGCCAACCGCCCAGCGAAGTGAGCAGTGCAGTGCAGTGCAGCGCAGCCACGGCGCAGCAGAATCGCCACGGCGGCCACCGCCGTGAAACACCCATTGGCATCCGGCCACTGCTGTAAGTTACCCCATCTGCATCATACAAAATTTGTATTCGTATTACAAATACACATTCACTCGCTGTGCACAGCCATGCGAGAGGATGTGCCTGTAGCTCAGTTGGAAGTAGCGCTCGTGTCATACCCTGGTCTCCCGAGCTGGAACCTGATGAACACACCCCGTTCGCGGTGAAACCTTTCCACGGGCTGCGGGGGAGCGTTCTGGTGCGCTCCAATCGGGTGCACACGGGCCACAGAGGGAGTCGGGGTGCCGCGGGCGCGCCGCATCGGCGGTCCTGCGGCCGGCGAACGGCTGTACACGCATTCCCTCGAGCCAGAGATCTCCCGAGGGCGCAGGAGATCCCGAGCTATGGGGGAATGCGCTGCTCGTCTGCCTCTGCGAGGTCATCGGTCCCCTGTGGCTCGTGGATTACCTGATTACACGAGAGGTACCGGGATCGAAGCCCGGCAGGCACATCCGCTCGGAATATTTTTTTCTACCGAGGTCGGTCAGCTTGTAGCTCGAAAATTCTGAGCCAGGTATGCAGACAGTTAGACATAGAGCAAACTGGCAGTGTCTGCGTGAGAATTGCGCGATGCGATAGATCCTGCCCTCGTATCAGATATATAGATACTTGACACTAAAACTATTCTGAAACCATTCTATCGGTTCAGCAAGAATCGGATGCGTGTGGTAGGTGGTTGGTTGTGATGGAACTAAATTTTCTAGTTTAGTTCCATCACACCCACCCACCAAACTCTTACTGCTGACGTATAGTAGAAGGGAAAGAAGGGAGCACGCAATGACGAGATAATGGCATTCGGTCTGGTCTGGAGACCGGCACAGCACATGCTTATTATCGTGGATGACGTTGGTGCAGGTTCGGAGTATAGGGGCTGCAACGGGGGTGTGAGGCAGTATGGTTGTTGTGATGCTGGGAAGAAATGAAAACAGTGAACGGGAGTGTTGATAGTGGTGTGGAGCTTTATGATTGTACAGTTTCAGTTATTTCCACATATTTCATTCGTGGTGTCGTGACGAAAGACGATGAGGTATTGTGACAAGGTGCGGTGATGACAAAGAGAGAGGGAGCGCGCGCTCGTGGTTCAGTACAGATATGGTATGACTGCTAGGAGAGGTGCAAGGACGTTTGTTTCGGAGCTGTATCGCATGCGTGTGTAGCAAAAACATGATGTCCAGACCAATGCCTCCCGGTGTGTTCTGAATCTGGCGAGGCGGTTTGCAATCTCCAGCACGGTGCGCTGTGCAGCCTCAATGGCATGATAGATATGCTGTTCGCTCTCTATTGCAGTATTCACTGTTGTATGAATTGAAGACCGCTTTCCACCCTTGCTCCGAGTATTGATCTACGTGTTCGTCCTCGCCCTTTTCGCCTCATCCATCCATTCTTTTCTTCGTTCGTTCGTTCGTCGGCCCATTCATTTATTGAAAGATTAGATTGCAATACATGGCACACGTCGCACGCACACCCACCGTCCCAAATCTCAAATCAAATCACTCCCCATAACCAACTCGTGCACATTCTCCATACAACTACTATTGCTATTGCCCCGCACTGTCCAGCTCCTCACGTCACGAGCGAACATACGGCACATAGAACACTCTCCTGCGCGTTCGAATAGACTTGCACAATCCCTTCCGCCCCTTCCTGATCCACGGCACAATTCGCTTCCTCGTCACCCGCCTGATACACATCAGCAACACCTTTCCAAACTTCTTTGCCAGCTTGGCAGCAACCTTCTTCGGTACGCACACATACCGCGGCTCGCATGTGCGACTCTTGCACTTGAAGCCCTTGCTCTTGAGAAAGTAATAGCACTTTCCAGGACGGGCCTTGACCTGTTTGCAGGGGCACGTTCTTGGGAATCGGGCCCCAAACGCTTTCTTCTTGCGAATAGTGACCGGCAATGAACCACCTACGTCGTCCATCTCCTCAATCGTCTCACCGGCCCCAACGTCATTGCCAGAGTCCTCCCGCTCCTGCTGCTGGGATTGATGGCCATTTTGTACATTTGCAATTCTTCTGGCGTTTGTCGTACCGGGTATCTCTCGGCCGCGCTCAGAAACACTGCTCGCCTGTACCGAGATTGTTGAGATGACCGAGAGCAGAAGCAGGGTGACGAACACGACCTTCATTTTCGAGATACACTGTCGTGTAGATGAGGGGTCGATGAATTGCCGATGCGTTGGGAGGACAGAGCGGGCAAGTGTGGGTGGCGTGTAATCGGCCGGTTGATCGATCGATGGATCAGTGTTTATATAGTGACTCCATGCGCTAGACCGTACGGCTCCAGCCCTCTCCTCCACTTCCACCATAATATTTAGTCCATGATGACGGTGCAGAGTAGAACGGTGAAACGTAATATTCTCGCCTACGCTACCAAGCAACCCCATCTCACCCTACCCGCGTGCACCCCCGCAGAGCTGTACGACTGCCATGCAATCCCCACATCCTCTCCATTCACAACCACAACTGTTAAATAAAACATTGCAAACATAACACTGTGTTTCACCCGCGATTTCCAAATTCTGACCGATCCGCCATGGCCGCGTGATACCACAAACTGCGCCCAAACACTACAAATTGTAGGAGGTACCGTATTTGCTCAGGTGCGATTCAGTTCGCATTATTTGCAACAACAGCTGAGCCGGGTGTTGCGCTGCAGATAACCTCGACTCGCCGATCGCACAATCGCTTTTCACCTCGTCTGTATTCACAACCAACCTCGATCGTGTCGTTGAGCGGTTCAGCTCGATATCCCCACCACCTTCAACGAATGTTCTCCCACCACCCACCCTGCTGCCCACATCTAGACATGAAAAATACTGTTCGATTGTTTCGCAGTCACGCTATTGTAATACTTGTCGAATCGCTCGTCCGTTCGTTACAACCTGCAGCGCTCCAGCTGTAGAGAATGACCCTTTGCATGAGCACCAGCAATTTAGAACAGCTTCTCTTGAAATCACACTCAGCTCTGAGATCACACACACATCACCCTGTTGATGTTGCAGTGTACAGAGCGCAGTTGCTGTTGCAGTATCGCTCACCATAATGTACGCAGCAGTTTCCCCAGGATTAGTCAGCATATTGAACAGGCGAGATCGCACAGACTCAACTCAATTGCCACTTTCACACCAGTCTGTGCTTCCGTTCAAAGGCCTGGAAACCCACTCATCAGCACTCTGTGCAGCAATTCACGCGTTTCTCGAGGCACCAGTTGTGCTAGCTCATTGGCATCGGATGTGAGCGAAGGACCATAAATTTATGGAATGCCTGTGATCACTCAGAGTTCCGACGTTAACAGAAATTCGGCAAGAACCTCATTGGACTTTTCCAGCGTTTCAACAGCTTCAACATATTTTGTCCGTGGTGAAGAACCACTGATCCAGAGCTCGAGGGGTTTCGGCATCGCTTTCACACACTGGCAATAAATGCGTCGCAGCTCGTAACGAGGTTTCCACGTTGGCCGAGTAGCTCATGACCAAAGAGTCTAGAGTCTGTTGCATAACCATTCTACGATCAGTGGTATTGTGCGGGTGCGTGACCATAAATCGCGCCACAGATAATCCGTTGTCATCAATCGAGAGCCGTTCACTCTGTCCTCGCGCAGAATGTTCGTACAGAGAACTATTTGCCGTGCGCTGCCAAACAAAAAGTCTCAGAGACCAATACGCGTACGTATGCAATGGGGTTGTTGAGCTTGGATCGTTCCGCGGAATGCTTGCTCGGCTGTTGAAACGCCAGTCAGTCAAATTGAGCGCCTATGCAATGCAGAACACCGATCGAGGTACAGCAAGAGCAGAGAAAAATGGAATCTATCGGGCGAGACCATGTAGCGTAACGTTATTTCTCTGCGACCCGAGGCAATCGTTCGTGACGGACAGAAGAAGAAGTAGAACTGCAAATCATTGGCTGCTCCTCAGCCGACTGGAAATGTAATCACGATGGATCTGTTTGTTGCGATCCTGTTCATTGCGAGCGCGTACAAGCTACGTGGTGAAGGGAGAAATCGGTAAATGCTGATGTCGGGGATAAACGTGGAGATGGAGGTTGGTTGGTATTCTGGCTAGCGTCACAAGAACAGACAGAGGTGGTGGACACGGTTATTGTTACACGTGTACTGGAAGAGCACTGGGTGGGAGCACGGGTCGAAATTGTAAAGGTTGCACAAATGTGATATGTTGATTGGATGATGTGCGTGAGATCGGCGTCGTCTTCATCAACTTGAATTTTACTGCACTAAAACGCAAGAGACTGCACACCGTTTGGGATTTGCGGATGTTTCCGATTAGGTGGGACAGTTGCGGATATGGAAAGGAAGAATATGGCAATGAGAATGGTGGGGTTACTAAATTAAATTCAAGTTCGCATAAGCGAGTTGGAGAAATGGAAGCGATGATGGAGCGTTGATGCCACCAACTCGATTGGTGCACGAATTGCACAACACAATGAGAGCTGGTGATGAACTGACGTGGCCGTGTACGAGTGGTGCTGTGTGACACAACACCACTCGTGCACAACTTGGGTCTATGATTTGTCTGTTAGGGGCGTCGTGTAATTGGGAGCGCACAAATTGTGGATATCGGGCCGGGAGGGGACGTCTGGAGTGACGAAAGACGATGAGGTTTTGTGACAACGTGTGCTGAGGATAGAGAGAAAGCTCTCGAGGTTCGACTTAAATATGGTATGATAGCATAGAGAGGTGTAAGAATGGAACATGGTGATATTGTGGCACCAATTCGTGTGTTTCTGTGTGTCGGGAAATAATTTGGGGACTGAAATCTTTGCAGGATACTGGAGGGTTGCTCAGCTTGGAGGGAATTAGGGAATGATTCGGAGTATGAATACTGTTGACCTTTACTTGATCCAGTTAGAAATTGATGAAGCTTACACGACGCGTATCGATGGCGTCCGCAAGGTTTTGGCCTCGAAGTTGTTCAAGATGAATGATGTCATTCGATCCTTTCGCATTCATCCCACTCACTCCCTACTGTACGATACATCACGGAGTTTAATATATATCACAAAGTTATAAATATTGGTCACAACAAACCAATCGACAAGCCTGTTCTGTTTCGAGGGCATTGCAAACTTATTTCACAACTACGATGAAGACTCTTGGCTTTTTGATAAATTAGTATTTCTTCGAGAGTAAAATGTGACAATGGAATCTAGCTACCCTTCGGTATGCACATACTCGAGCCAACAAGGGAAGGTAGGTTACTGTGACACGCTTTGTATTGATTGGAACAATCAGGAAAGAAAAGAAACGAGTGACCGATTTTATGCGCCCAACGGAAACAAGGTATCACTGCGTTATAGCCGTCTGCATCCACTCTGTCAACTTTGTAAATCTCCAACGACGCAAAATTCCTTCACATCTTTAAAACACCATCCAATATGAGACCAGAAATCGAATGCCAGCAGAAATATCGTGCGACACACCACGTGGTTCATGTATTTTCCGCCGTATCGTAATTTAGTTACAGTTATCCTGACAATCAAACTCGCTTCATACACCAGACAACTTATCGGGTGCATCCATTGATTTGCAATGGTGTCAGAGAGTCTGGATCGATCAACACAGTATTCATAGGTCAACAACCCTGTCTGCACCACTGTCGCACCATGGCATCGATCCACCATGTTCCTGACGCGTATCCTCCTCGCACTACTGCTGCTTCACACGCGCGCGACAGGCCGACCGGATTTTTGCCATGCTGATCCACGCCTCCAGTTCCATCACACCACCTGCAACAATGCCATAGAAACTGCAATCTTCCTTCCATATCTCCCTACAACCCTTACCATTCGCTCCACGATCACCTCTGGGCTCTATCACATTATCTCTCCCACTGCACACGTGCCGGAACCCGTCGCGTCATCTTTGCCGGCAAGGGGGCGTTCGATCTAACGGTATGTCGTGAACGTGAAGATGCGCCTCGCGTCGAATTCGGTCTCTGGATGCCTTGTGTGTACGGCCTTCTGGCGCATCATTACGGCATCCCGACAAACGATCTTCGCGCCTACCCGAAAAATGGCACCTGGCCCGCCGTGGCCTCCGTAGCTGGCTGTGCACGCCAGGCGGTTCTCTTCGGTGGTGAGCCCTCCATGAGTACCGTCAGCGGTTATGGAAAGATACGCACTGTTTTCCGCGGCCTGTCGTGGTTTGGAGCAGATTGTGGTGGGTCGGACCCGCGCGGTTCGTGCTTTGGTTTTCAGCAGATAACCTCGGGTGTAGTACCATTGCCGGATGAGTACAAGGCGAAAGCGCTGCGTGCTATTCGGGATGCTGTGTATGATTATTTACAGGTTGAACGCTTTGTGACGCATGGAGATCAAATCAATGTGCTCGTGTACGATCGTAATGATACTAATTGGCGGCAATGGACAAATGCGCTGCAGATTGTTCATCTACTGGAGAAGGATGCTCGATTAGATGTGCGATATATACGCACCACGCCAGTGTCGTTTTCAGCGCAGGTCGAGTTGTACTATTGGGCGGATATCGTGATTGCACCGCATGGAGCCGCAATGGCAAGCACGATTTTCATGAAGCCTGGGGCGGACATCGTAGAGATTTACACTACTTGCGACGCAAACATTATTCAGAATCGCTACATGCCACAGAAATGGACCGGGTGGCATCCATATCTCATGAACCTACATCTGCAGTACGTACAGTGCCATATGGCAGACAAAGCAGTCAAGACAGAGGACGAGCTGGACGATGAAATGGAAGCGTTTCACATTGTGACTGGGAGGCCGCACATAGTCGACGTCGAGCAGGTGATGCCGGTGATCAAGAGCGCAATTAAACGACAGGAAAGTCGTGTTGGGCGCAGGAGACTCGTCGGGGAGGGGTATCCCATTTTGGAGGTCGTGCATTCACAAGATGTGTTTCCAAAGGATGACACGGGTCTAGAATGGGTTTACGCAGCGTTGAGCTTGATTTTTGTCGTGGTTTGCTCATTTTCGCTAGTCGTCAGACGGTTGAGACGGAAGAAGAAATATGACATGGACTAAGAGGTGCGATGGTTGGTGTGGTATTGAGTGGGCTGGATGATGAATTGTTGCGTTCTGCGACGGGCGTTGTGCAGAGTAGATGTGGTGTGATTAGAAGGGGAGTGGTTTGGGTCCCAAACGGAAGGAGCAGTTTTGAAACAGTTCTTTGCGTCTCGATATAGATTTGAGGGTGGATGAGTGTGACGGCGGGAGTGACGGGTTGAGCCACGCTAGCACATAGGTTGATATAGATGGAGCAGTAGATGAGTAAGGCTGGGGTTTTCATCTGATGCTGAGCAGGTCGAACTGTAAGAGTGCGTTGCGTGATGGCAAGTCATGAGTGTCGCACTCGACTGTAATTTAGTTTCTACCGCCACACGTAACGAACTTGGAAGCCCACTGCGCGATGCAGATACTTACACTCAACGGTACTGTACGCGGGGTGTTGTTCCTAAATTTACGATGTGTATGTGTCATTCCACGGCGCAGTTCCGACTAGAGTATTGTCTCAGGAGGGATCTGCGACAAGTCGCCACACTTACCGCATCCACAAGAAACTCATTCTTGTTACGCCTGTGCAAAGTCTGCAAACGGTCCAGTATTTTCAGAGAGGATTTAGACCGGACCGAAACCTTCAGGGGGTGGAATGAACAGGACCCGCGGTCCACCATAGACGAGGACTCGGAGACAGCGAGCTAGTAATGATGGGTTGGGCCAGAATCTTAACCGATAGCAGCAAAATAGCCCGGACTGCCAAGTTGTTTAAAATTTCGGGACCAGACCAGTAAGGACTGCGGTCCAGGAGATTATTCACTGCTGGTCCTTAAATCTATCATATCATTCCAGGATTTTAGAAACAAGCTAGGGTCTACTGGACAAGTGGCCTCATATGAGGCCACATTTTACCACCCTAGTTTAAATTGAAAAAATAAACGATTAGCTCCAATTTTGCCATTAGTAGACTCGCCGGCGAGATTGATGGGGTGGCAAGGTAGAGTGAATGCTTAAATTTTAATTATCACGTCCGCGAATGATGGGAAAAACGATTCCCGAAATTAGAATGACAAGTGTTCGGTTTTGATTGGCGCAGAACGGTGTGCGCGATGATGAATGATGGTTGATGATGGTTGGTGATGAAATCTTGATGCTGATGATTGCTTCGGAGCCGAAGCAAGTCATCCTTTTATTCTAGTTTCTAGCTTCTACTTTCTACAACAGCTACTATTCTAGGTGGCTAGTAAATTCAAATTGTAGGTAACGTAGTGTTGACGTTTCCGTCTGAGGGGCATTCCATGTGAGCGTGGATGAGCGTGCACCGACGGAATGGAGGGATCTGGTTGGTTGAAACGCGTAAGGAAGTTCTGTATGTCCTCACAGGTGTGCACGAAAGCTGGACTCCGGAAACGGTCGAAAGTGTCTGATCTTGCAACACTTGTCGTAATAGGAGCAGAACTTGCTCATAGAAGACAACTGAAAAGTAGCCTCGCGGATACCCTTGCGGCATCACAGATCCACAAATATGTCCTACAGTCCCCAACTACATTTGACCTGTTCCGATATTAACAACAGCAAAGTCTGCCCACGAAATTTCGACTCGGGAGATATTGTCCGCAAAATTAGATCCTCCAGACATGAGCGTTGATAATTTGCATGCATTCGATGCGGAGGCATTCGTCTGTACCATGGAATTAAGCAAATTTCGCTGTTTGAGGAAACGGTGAGTGTGCGACGGCGGTCATGTTGGGCACTGTTGATAGGATGCTGCGAAATGTATCAGTGAGGTCAGTTTGTACCACAGTTCATTCCAGAGGCAATACGCCATTGCTGTGAAGATAGAGGACATAAATAAACGCAATACGAAGCTGAGCTAGTTCAACTCATTGAAACGCATCTAACATCGAACTTTTCCATAGATCGGTTGAAATAGACATCAATGATGTACTCACACAAGACGACCGTTTGGACATGATCGAAAGAATCCAAAGCCCTTCGGAGGATCTGGGAAAAACAGAAGTCAAGAATCTGTCTGTAAACCAGTTCAGTTTCCCGGATTTGCTGTATTCATTCCTATGTGATCGAACACACAAAGAACTGCGGATCATTAACAAGTATTGGAATATGAAGGTAGGTGGGAACAAGAATGTACTTGTTGCACGTGCAATGGTTAAGGCTATGATATTATCACAGTCTGGTTCTTTGGAGAACATTTGTAAACAGAACAAGGGGTTTGAAAACATTGATGAATTCCGGAAACAGAATGAAAGTAGGCCAGAGCTTCTATTCAATGCACCTGCATTAGATTGCATTTTAAAAAGCTTCCTGCTGTCGAGCAGACGATTATGCGAAGAGCTTGGTACAGATCAAAGAAAGAATATAGAGGATCTACCGACTTCAATCGTCCAGATTCAAGACATGATATAGAAAAAACTTCAATCTGCGAAGATGATATTGCAGAACAGAGTTCACAGAAGAAGGGTTTCTCTCTCAACGAATTCGCTCGGTTGATGCTAATTTTGAGGGATGATGAGGTCGCTCGCGCAGCAGTGATGCAAGCGACTGAAGATTTGCTGCAAAGGACTCATTTGGATGAGGGTGTTTCGAGGGATCATTTCTGGACGATAGTAGAAGACAGGTTTAACAATGCAACTGTCACGGGAGGGGAGGAATTTGAGGGGAGGATAGATAACGTGGATCCTACTGCACAACCGCTAGAGTTTCGTCGAGCATCTAAGCTCAAAGATGCTTTCATCGATGGGCGAGCAGCTTTCACGGCCCCGAAGCAGCATTGGCAGAAATCAGGTCAAAATGACCCTGAGCGTTTTCCCAACTTTCTTCGCCATCTTGAAAACGGCGAGCTTGCAGCCAGTGGAAAGCGGGCTTTTGTCATATTTTGCACTGCTCGAATGGGAACGCCGCATCAGGATGACACATTCATGCGTCTGGTTTCGAAAACCATTGACATTTCAGGACAGGATGAAAATGGTTACGACGAGTTTCGCACTGACGAATGGCAAATGAATCAAATGACTGAAGGTCGAAAAAAAAAGCCTTTTCAATCTTCTTCTGAACCGACCTTACTAGGCAAAAGGTGTCAAACAGATCAACTTAAAGAAGACGAAGATGGCTTTTCCTGGGCATGTCAAAAAATTGGAAAGTTGGCTGATGTGCGGACTAGAAGGATCCAAGAAGCATGCAGATCAAATTTGTCAGCCGAGAAGAATGGGAACACCCTAGAAAGCAGTCAGACTGGGAGCAACAGCAAGAATGCGATTGATTTAGTTCACTTGGCTGAACAAGAAGACAAGATGATCTCTTTACTTGAGAATGCGGCTAGAAAAGTGGAGCGAGCAAGAGAGACCGGTAACGAAAAGTTCATTACTGCTGCACAGAAACAATTTGATACGATGGTGGATCGCTGGAACATGGTGAGCTCTGGTCGTGGATGCTGAAATTTCCTGAGCTACATGGCGTAGCTGACGAATTTGACGTAGTTCTTTTGCGATAATGGAAAGCTCAAATAAAGTGATGACGAAATTTTCTCGAGCGCATATTCACTCCAGTAAACTATTGGTGATTCTCTGCAGTCATTCTATATGCAGTACAATATTTCTTACGAATCGGAAACTCCCACCCGCAACCCATGTGACCTCCACCACCAGCAATTTGTTACTTCGACCATCTCCATCGGATCAATCTCCCGGGGATTCATCCGTATAAAAACTCCCCAGAATTACATTTTGCAACCATAATGCATCTGAATGGTATTGGCAACTGCCGCATGAGACAAACGAAGTTTTCATCTATAAACGAACGGAAAATACCATCTGTACAATTAGTAGTTATCCACTGCGAACATCCACACCCATGCCTTCGATAGCCTTCATCTTTTCTTCTGAAAGTGGTGGAGAAAAGGTCACGACACCCTCTCCTTGAATGTCTTTGAGAACACCGAGGGGAAGCGTTAGAACAGCATATTCACATTCATGCACCTCCCCACTGCGGTTTGAGACACAGACAATGCGCGTAGGGGTCGATGGATCGCCGATTCATTCTGAAGAACTAGACTCTGCAACGCGGGCGCGTTTCTGAGAGCGTGTGGCCATACGGGCCGAAACATCAAGTTCATGCGGTACGGAACCTGTTACAGTGTCATGCATTGACACGCCACACACGAACTGACCAGTGCGAATATCCACACCCTCCTTAAGACGGTCAACGAGGAACGGTGTATAGCCATCAAGGAAATACGGTCACCCTTAACTGCTTTTCGGGAGGCGACCACCATTCTAACTGGTTTTTGGGTGGCAAGAATAGCCTTTTTGAGACGGGATAATTCGAGCTTTATGGTGCGCGGCGACATGGATGTAATTTCGCCTGGGAAAGGGGGATCGTCCTCTTCGAACTTGACGCCGATATGAGCATCCACACAAGTGATTTACATGCCAGCGCTTGCTTGCATAACGGCGATATCCGACTTGGGGGAACAGTAACCGACCAATCTTGCTCAGATTTTCTTGAATACAGCCTTTTAAACTGTAGAGAGCTGCCGACCATCAAGTCGCTCCAGCACGTACTGCACACCGCAGTCGAAGACCGACTGCATGTTGGCTGCACCATCATCACTCTGCGAAGCCACAGCGGCCATGTAGCGTGAGGCCACGAAGATCATATGATGCAACTCCACTACAGTCGAAGTCGGAATACGTGTACTAGTGAGGTCGTTAAACCAGAGAGCATGTTCTATGGATTCATAAGAGATTATTGGGCTGCAATTGAAGCAGACGAGCTGTGATGATGCCGGTGGGCGACACAGATAGTATGTTTCGAAATAGAGTGAGATGTGCACGACGAAATGGTAAGTAGATTTAGACTTCCGAGAATAATGTGCAACCTTTTCGTTGTGGACCCAAGGAGGCAGGTAAGCGCATTTGGTGAATTTGCATGGAGGCTGGAAAAGTGGAGCGACTCCATACAGTGCATCTCGCAACATTTCGCTATTCACACACACTCGTTCACATTCCATACACACTGGGCAACGCGCAGTCTACAACAGACATCTTCGCAAACGGCAGCTGCAAGTGTTGAGCCAGCCCGGTCAAACCGATGTGTGCTCGACACGATGCTCATCCCTGCACGACCTGCAATGATATATTCGATGTCTGAAGCAATCAACAGTCAGACATGAAGTGGCTCACATGGGGTAGAGAACACTCGGTCAGCGCGATGACCAAGATTGCGAGTTGTACATGAGCGACTGGGAGTTGAAGTGGCTGCGGAGTCGTGTGAAAATAAGAAAATTGAGAGGGATAAATCGCCAATGCTCGTACAACCACTAAGTCACACCGGACATGAGGTATGGTACAATGGTTTCTACACTCATGGAATACGGAATGGCCGGAGAGTATCGAATCGTTCAACATCACACACGCCGCTTCACTTGACCATACGTGCTTTCCGATGATGTGACCCGTGGCGGTGTTGGGCGCAATCGACATGTGCGCCTCAACGTTGCGGCGATGGGCGGAGACTCGACAAGTGCTGGTGTGTGACAGTTGGGCGCGGTGATAGTAGAATTGTGATGCCGGTGCACTTGCAGCCGTTGTGCGCATCGATCTGCCCGTCGAGGCGCGTCCACAGCAACATGTGGTATGTGCGATAGATAAGTAAAGCGTTTGGTGCATTTGTTGCGACTGCGTCACATGATCCTAATTGTTATGTGTGTCGGTCGGTGTCATTGTGCCGATACATGCGTTTGTCAGTTTTTCGAGGTACATTGTCCATTGCACGCTGCGCACTGCGTTCCATCAGCGTATCGTTAGACACATCCACTCGTGAAATTGTTCCACATGCGCTTCGCTCGCTTGCTCTTTTGTTCTTTCAGCGCTGCGCTGGTTGCACAATACAGAACACCATGAACGAACGGAAATGGTCTCTCACTATGTACAGCGTCATCTATTCAAGCATCCATTGGAGCCACAGGGCGATACAACCAAACTGTCATAGATCTGTGCAGGATACACGAAATCATTGCGTATGATACGCAGCGATGAATTGCGTTTCAGAACAGATCAGGTATTTTGCCGCATCGCGGTCGATTTTTGACTTTGCAATGCGCAACAAGGTAATGAATGCGACATGTTGGCATGAATCGGTTGTGGTTTGACTGCAATCGTGCGCAACGTTCAAGTTGGCCAAGCGGCATTTACCATGTCGATGTGTTGAGCTCGAAATGCGGATGGGAATTTATAATTTCAACAATTTCTATTCGAATGCGCTCGACTGTAGTTGACCACTACATCGATGTAGCCATTCCAACTCCAAAGCGGCAATGGTGAGTCGCAAAAACATACATTTATCGCCGATGGGGGTCTTGCAACATGGGGCGCACGATGCGAACTATCCTCTCATCAAAAATTGATTCTAGCTTTCAGAAGACTAGCCTTTTCAATTCCGCGCAACAAGTCCAGATGGACGCCTCTTCCCACTAGCCCACAAAAGATCCCTCAGCACATCACGCTCCCTCGAAATCGTTCTTCCTACTCTTCTTCTTGGTCCTCCGTCACTTATAGTAGCGTACGATTCCTGTAGAAGCTTTGCCTCGTATCTCCACTGTTCCATCTCGGCAAATATAGTGGAATAGTCTGCTTCAGACCTTTTGTAAAGTGTGACGTCACAATCATTGTTGTCTATACGAAAATTGTGCAACTTCATGCACAAACAAATAATTCGAGTGTTTCTTCTCAGGGAGTATCCTAGACTTGATCTGAGAATACGCCAGCTTGAGAGAAGCTGGCCGAAAGCTTGTTCTACATGCACACGATAAGAGGAAAGGAAAAAGTTAAAGTTCTCTTCCTTTTCAGTGCATTGTGATCTCGAATACGGTGTTATTAGCGACTCTGTACACATGTATGCCTCGTCGCCGCAGATCCAGTACTCCACAGGGAGATTTCCACTGTTTTGAAACTCAGCTAGACTAGATACAGAGTGTGCCATGGAATCGTGAGCTGATCCTACACAGCGCGCAGAAAACGATAGAAACCTGTATTCAGAGTCCACTAAAGCCTGTACAGGAAGGGAGTAGAAACCTTTCCGACAAAAATAGGCCGCAGGGCGTTGATGTCTAAGCGGTTTGCAAATCTTGATAGAAATGCCATCTAGTGCTCCCACACAACCGGTTAACGGATTTGGAAGTCTTCGTGACGATTTGAATCCAAATGAAATTCCATTTAGTTTTCCACCATTGGAGGAAAGACCAGGAAACGGAATTAGTTCTATTAGCAACTCGCATGTCGCGTGGAAAACATTGTACAATGTACTTTTACGTATCCCGTACAACCTTTGCAAGTCTAAACAGCTTCCCCCCGCTAAAATGCGGAGAGTAACGGCAAGGCATATGTCAATAAACACACCATGGCCCGCCTGTGCTTTGCTTGTATCTTCATCATATTTGTGATCCCTTATCATGCTGAGCAGTCTAGAAAAGGTTTCCCTGGATAGACGGAAAGATTCAATGAATTCAGTATGGCACATACAGCCCGTGATGTTCCGAAACCGAACAGAAACCATTTTCGGACGATTAGTTGAGTGATTATTGCCTCGTACCAAGGTTGCCATCTTCCTCCCCCGCGTTCTCTGCAGCCCGTACCATAAGAATCGTAAGAAAAGAAGGTCATCTTCGTCGTCCTCAGAAAGCTCATCATTCCTGCCATTTGTGTTTGACATACTTTCAGTAATCTGCAGACAAAAGTTAGGCTCCCGTTTCCCGGTTTGCTTCCATGCTTATTCCTGCAATTTCCCCAACGTTTTCGATCAGCACATTTCATTAGTCCCCATGCGACAGGCTTCTACTCGATTTGGTTACCGAGGCTATCGAAAGCGAAGCTGACGACGAGTTAGTCAATCGGCTTACAATGATGCGACAAGTGGCTTACAATTTCGTTCACGTACGCTCACGTAAAGTAAAAAGACGTCAGAACCTTTAATTTAAAACGTCCACAAAACAGCCCAAATTGCGGGCCCTATAACTCGCTCACGGTCGTGCACGCTCATCCAAATTCCTATAGAATGCTTCTGAGTGACTAAAAAAGGACTAGTGTTACCTACATATTGATTTAAATTGTAGCCTACCATTTTTTTGTAGATTGAATAGTGTGGGCTACAAAGTGTAGCCCATGGACAGCAAACCACGACAACTCCATTGCAATCCCGAAATCACAAAAAATAGTGAAACCACTTGGCTGTCGCCAAGTTGCTGGAAACAGGGTCCTCGTGTAACGTCCATCTGGATGATCAAGTCGGATCAGTTCCATTATGAAATTTACAATACGCTAGGATAGTTTACACTACGCAATTATACCCCTTATTTGAATGACTAGGTTCCATAATAGTTTAAATTACACTAGCTATAGTATTCTCGATCGCAAGGTGCGAATAGAAGCTAGATTTGCACCGTACTCTGCGAGTCTATGAAATTACTATCGCTAGGCTAGTGTAGTGATTTTAGTAGTCTACGAGTTAATCTAGAATTCTATAAAGGAGGTACTGGAATGGCTGCTGGAAGAGTTCGGGCAGATCAAAAACCCAGTAACAACAATTCCTAAGTTGAGCCGAAATAAGCGCCGCTTCGTGAAACTCAAAAATTTACCCAAAAAGTAAGATTATCATTTCAACCTATCGGAACCTAACAACTGGTAGCATCGCCCAATCAGCGATCTGACCGAAAAATATAACGAATTTTAATTGCAGTGTACAACCCTACTGCTGAACAGGCCAATAAAAACGCCGCTACGGCTGACCAGCCGCCGGCCACGGAAATTATTTCCGATACAGACAAGCCGGTACAAACGGCTGAGACGGAAATTAATACGGCTTCCACCGCCCCAATCGGCCAATCACTGCCGAATGAAGACGAGTTGGCCAATAAGATTTTTGGTGGCGCATTGAGCGCTGGCCCCACTTTGGGACTAGAGAGCCACCACGGACAGGCTGGCCTACGGTGCTCATCCTGCCAGGTATTGAAACCGAGGCACCAATCGTGGGCTGTACACAACACCACCGAGGATCACATTAAACACTTGTTTAATCGTGACGGGACATCCAAGACAGTAAGCAATTTAGATAGACGTTACAGTAAGTTACTTTTTTTACAGTGCGACTTGTGCGATACTGAGTTCAAAAATATATTACATTTCAACGAACACAAGCTCGACCCAGAGCACCGCCGCCGCAAGGAGCAGCTTCTCCGGTTGGTCAGGTTTACTGCTGACACTGGCAAAATTGAACGCTGGAATTCAGTCAAGAAACCGGGAAAACACTCAGCTAAGTCTGTAAGCAAGGTTCGCAAGTGTTACACTCAGAAATAGAAAAACATTGAAATATCAATAAAAGTCGCATTGAATTGAAAATTACTGAACCAACTTGGAAAATCCTGAACATTAAAATTCCCTTCGTGAAATACCGAAACTTCAGATTAAAACACTTTTGCTCTCTAAGTACACTCTAATTCATTATGGACTCTGAAAATATTCATAATAGGCTTACACCCGAAAGCAACCGACGTCAACAGGTTACTCAACCTCCTCCAAATCAGCAAAAACAGGCTACCCCACAACAACCTACACTCCAACAAGTATATGATCGGATGCAATCCCAGATCAGTCACCTTCAAAGCCAATTGGATGCTGCAAACCAACAGTATCAAAACCTAGCCAGAGAGCAAAGGAAGGATAATCTAGAGATAGGTAAACCAGAAAAGTTCGGTGGCCGAAACGCCCGAAGTTGGTTGAAGAGTTTGCGAAACCTTTTCGACATGCAAACCCTTCCTTCATCGGAGAAAACTAAGATAACCTATGCAGTTAGCTACCTCACGGGTGATGGACTACAATGGTGGGAGTTGGTAACTCTCAATGCAGTTGATATTAGTACCTTCGAAGAGTTTGAAAGGGAACTATTGAAACACTTTGAACCTGTAAACAGGGAGTTGAACGCTCGAAAAATACTCAGTGAACTGAAACAGACTGGAAAGTTGCTTTCCGTCAGAGAATACAACAAGGAGTTCTCCAGATGGCTGTTGCAAATACCAAGCATGGAGAATGACGAACAAATCTTCCACTATAGCCACGGCCTAAAACATAAGATCCGAACAGAGGTGGAAAGAGTTGAACCAGAATCATTGGATCACGCAATGAGAATCGCTGATAAGTTTGATGGGTTATACTCTAGCAATGGGTCAAACTTTGGATACACATCGAACTACCCAGGATACTCCAGTGGACCCACACCGATGCAAATCGGAAACATCCAGAATAGAAGAATTTATAACCAGGGCTTTCACCAACGACTATCCCCCGCTGAGAAAAGGAGGAGGATGGCAAATAAGCTTTGTTACGTCTGCGGAAAACCAAATTGCATTGCAAGGAACCACTCAGGAGGAAGACTGAGGAACCACTCCCAATTTGGAGTTCAAAGGGCACAATCTAGCCAGAGGGGATCTTAATTATCCAATAATTCGGAAAAACTAACGCTTCCGTTTGATGCACTCGGCACATCAACGGGTCATTGTATTATAACCGAAGCGCATTGCAGAAAACATCAGTAAACACAAAAAAATAAAAAAATACAACATGATAAAAAATGAGTTGCGTGAACCAAGCCTTGTGAAGCTTTGTACGTTCTCACCGTACAAAGATCGTAGTGAAGGAAAGAAACAAACACTATTGAACTTCCATGGATCTGTTCAGGTAGGAAGTCGCGAACCTACTTGCTTAATCCTCGTCGATAGTGGATGTGAAGAAGTATTTATATCAAAAGAGTTTGCAAATAAACTGCAGATAAAGGGAAAACATACGGACCTTAACGCTGAACTATGGGACGGAACACTCGTGGCTATGAACACTTGTTCTAAAATTTTCACCATACGGATAGGGGAAGAGACGATAAGAGTAAAACCTTATATAGTCGACTGGATTGCTTACGACATAATCCTAGGCATATCATGGCTGTCCAAGGCCAACCCTATAATAGATTGGAAATAATCTCGTATGTTACTGAAACAAAGAAATAGACTAATTACTCTGGACGCAGAGAAAAATTCTAAGCATGGGAATTCCCGCCTGACATACATGCTTACGAGCAAACAGTTCACAAGATGGTGTAGAAAAACGAAAAGCAATATATACTACGTGGTTATAATAACCTCTAAAGAAGATAAAAGAGAGGATTGCTCACAGGACGAAAACATGGAGAAGGGAGCATGGATTGGAAGGGATCCAAGGAAAACTCAAACAGGGGAAGGTCCTGCGCAAAATCACAAATTATTAGGGGAAGATCCTACGCGAAAGACTTATGAATCAGGAGAATGGCCTGCAAACCATCAATGAAAAGACGAAAGAAGAGAACAAGATGCATCTAAATTAGAGAAACTATTACAAGAGTACAGTGATGTATTCCCTGAAGAATTACCAAAAGAATTACCACCGAAGAGATCAGTGGAAATGAGAATAGACCTAGAAAAAGAAGCAAAACCCAAAATGGGACCAATATATAAACTATCGAGAAAGGAGCTCGAAGAAATGAAGAAACAGATTGAAGGGGCTTTGGACCATGGATTCATCAGACCAAGTATAAGTCCATGGGGAAGCCCAGTACAATTTACACCAGAAAAAGATGGTGGTCTATGCATGTGTGTAGACTACCGAGCACTAAATAAACAAACAATCAAGAACCAAGTACCATTACCTAGAATTGATGAAGTATGGGATCAGGTCGGAGAAGCGAACTATTTTTCGTCTATAGACTTAAGATCTGGATACCATTAGATAAGGGTCAGAGACTCTGATATCGCAAAACAGCTTTCAGAACCAGGTATGGACAATTTGAATACTTAGTGACTCCATTTGGTTTAACAGGAGCACCAGGATGTTTCCAAGCGTTAATGAATAATGTGCTGAGACTATACATTGATGAGTTTGTTCTAGTATATCTATATGATATCTGGATTTACAGCAAGACTAAGGAAGAACATTGGGAACATCTTACAAAAGTTCTAGAGCTTTTACGAAAACATAAGCTGTATGGAAAGAAGTCCAAGTGCGATTTCTTTAAACAAGAGATTGAGTACTTAGGGCATATTATAAACAAAAATGGAATTCAAGTAAATTCAAAGAAAATTGAAGCCATAAAAATTCGGAAATACCAGAGAACGTAACTCAAGTTCAAAGCTTTCTTGGACTTTGTAACTACTACAGAAGATTCGTAAAGGATTTCGCTACAGTGGCAACGCCTCTTACTAACATAACCAGAAAAGATAGAGGATACAGATGGACTGAAGAGGAGCAAGGATCTTTTGATATTCCGAAGCAATTGCCCACCAAAGCACCGGTCGTCTGTGTTTTCGGAAGTGGACGCGGACGTCCAGTCTCTCTAGTACGGGTCCTAGTCGGCCCCGAGATTTACTAGAACAAATGAACGTCCGCGTCCAAAAAAAAATAAAAAATTTTTGGATGCGGACGTCCACTTTCTCTAGTACATATGGCGGAATACTAGGGCCCGACATCCACTTTCTCTAGTACATATGGCGGAATACTAGGACCCGACATCCAGTATACAATATATCAGCGAAAACCGGGAGGGAATAAATTACAGCGGATGGTAAATTCAGGGCCCATATCGGACCGTATTTTATTCTCTCATTTAGGAAACTGCTCGTATACAATACGTCTCTCTAGAATAGGGAATACATATCTGGTCAGAATAGGAAATAAATACCCGGTTAGAATAGGAAATACGTATCCAACCAGAATACGGAATATGTATCCAGCCAGAATACGAATACGTATCCAGCCAGAATACAAATACCTGTCAGCATATCGTGGATCACCCATCTCCCTCACTATCGCGTTCTCCATACCATCCGAACGCCATGCACCACCATTCGCACATACTTCAAGAACCCTCACGACCTTGATTACAAAAATCCGCTCCTTCCCAATTCCATCTCCGCTTTCCTCGACACCCACCCCAGCCCATTAAATCATCAAGACATCAAACATGAACATGGTCAGCAAAATCTTACACCACTTGAAACCCACTCTCACTTCTATCGTATGCCCGAAAATATACACATACCAGAAACACCTCACAGCTTCATTCCCCATCTTCCTAGATCCCTTCTTCACTGTCCTTGAGTCCTGCCGTTCCTGCTTCACCACTCCTGCATCACATACAAAACATCAGAATCAACCACAACAGTCAGATTCAACAGCAACGCTTACCACGACAGATATCCTAGAAACTCCCTTACTTACCTCTCATCCATCCTACACACAATAAACCATGATCCAAAAACCTTGCAATGAATAATAATCATAGTCAGCAGTCCATATCTTCGCAAAACAAGTCTTGGTGCTCAATGAAACTTACCTTCCGTCATCAACATTCCTGCATCATCTACACAACATCGGAATCAACCACAACAGTCAGACTCAAAACCAACCTTCCCTCGCAGCATACTTCCAGAACTCGCACACTTACCTTTGCTCCACAAATACAAACATGACTCAATAGGCTTCTAATGAAAAATATCGCATCAACGGAAATAGTCAGACTCAAAACCAACCTTCCCTCGCTGCTTACTTTCAAAACTCGCATACTTACCTTACCCGTTCCATCCTGCACACAATAAAAAACCATAAGTCACGTAATCGTGTAGCCAAGAAAAGTAGTCAGCATTCCGCATCTTCGCACAACCGGTCTGGGCGCCCAATGTGACTTACCTTCCGTCATCACTATTTCTCCATCACCTACGCAACATCGAAATCAATCGCAACGGTCAGATTGAAAACCAACGTTTCCCTCGCTACATACCCTGAGAACTCGCAAATGTACCTCTCATCCATCCTACACACAATACAAACCATGATCCAAAAACCTTGCAATGAATAATAATCATAGTCAGCAGTCCATATCTTCGCAAAACAAGTCTTGGTGCTCAGTGAAACTTACCTTCCGTCATCAACATTCCTGCATCATCTATACAACATCGGAATCAACCACAACAGTCAGACTCAAAACCAACCTTCCCTCGCAGCATACTTTCAAAACTTCACGTACCTCTCTTCATCCTCCGCTCAATACACACCATGAGTCAACAGGCTTCCAAGGAAAAATATCGCATCAACGGAAATAGTCAGACTCAAAACCCACGCTTCCCTCAATGCATACCCTCAAGATTCGCGCACGTACCTTCGTCCATCCTCTACACTAAACAAAGCAAAGGCGGTCAAAGAATCCCAGTCGGTGATGAGGGCGGAGTGGAGCCTGCGGCGTCGACCGGACAGCTTTCTGCGTCCGCTTAAGTCTTGCTGTGCATACTCGAAATCATCGCCGGCAGTGAGATTGAGTATGGCCCAAGCCATGGTCTCTGATTCCCGAACAATGAGATCCGGATCGAGATCGAGAACAACAATATAAACATATAATCATATATATGAGAATCCATTTGCTTTCCTTACATGATCCGTGGCATATCCGCTGTAAAGCACATTCAGATTCCACGAAGTTCGGAAATAAAAAAGTTTATTATTACTAATGAATTAATTGAAAATTCATGTCCCAGGGCAGTCGTCGTTGTCCTTCCATGCACACGTTGCCAGCACGCAATGTGATGTAACAGTTGGAAATGATTGAACTCTCGGTTAAATTCCACCGTTGGGATGTCAGCTGGAGTGAGCACAAAACTACTACCCCCAAAAAACTACGAACGAACACGTTACATTCCAAGTCTCGAAAGCACCACAAAAAAAATTGGTCGCATCTGGACGGCACAGTCTCCCCTGTTCAGCTCGCAATCCTCCCTTTTGCGTCAAAACTCGACATGGAATGCAAGTATGAAGGATGCTTCTACTACTGCGTAGATGCTTATGCGCTCGCGCTGCATGAGCGAACGTGTCGCTACCGTTTCAACCCCTCTCCCAACATTTCAACAACGCTCGTGTCCCTGCCGTCACCCATGAGCCTGCTCGAAACAGCGACCATGATTCCCCGCAACCCAGCTCCCCAGACCCAGAATCTGGTCGTGCTTCCTCCAGCGACTCACCCTGTGACGCTCCACTGCCACCAACCTCAACCCCCTCCCGCGCAGACCTCCTCGTGCAATCCCTCGCCGCCAGTCTCACAACCCTCGAGTAGAAGGCCGGCGCTGGCCGCGTGAGCGAAGTCATCACCATCCTACAAGACCCCGCATTCTCCCTAGAAAGTTCAACAGCGCCGTTCGCACCGTGGAAGAATGTCGCCACGTTACCGCTTCCATGGTCGAAACACATTCCGCACCGAAGGTTACAAGAGCCACATCATTCCAGACAAAACTGGTAAGTACTCGGCACAGCTGTACCTCCGCGACCCAGTCGACATGCTCCGCAGGCAGTTAGCACTGGCTAACGACCAAAATACTCTCTTCCACCCCTCCCCACAGACCGCCCCAGACGGCACCGCAATATTTCCTCATCCCCTACACACAGAATTCGCGAAAACGCTGCACCAGGTTACTAGACAGCGCGTGCAGCTCTCGGAAGATCCACAGGTCGTATGGGCAGAGGAAACTGATCCCACCCCTTCCTCCTTTGCCGGCCTCCTCCAAGTGTACTCACAAGAGCAACACAAGCCTCAAGAGCTCCGCAATCGTCGCATACCCCATACACGTCACACTGCTCAACTTCTCCGCCCCCCTCCGTCGCCACTGCATCCGTACCGGCCTCACCATCGTCGGTTATCTTCCGTACATTGTTAACCCTTCGTCCAACGCCTTGTTCGGTGATGAAATGCCGAAAACCTCTAGTTCTGCTAGTCGCGCTCGCAAAATTGATATATTCATAAAGCACTCGAAAAAGTTTTTCGTCCCTATCCACCGCGTTCTCTTCCGGGTTCCCCTGCACAGACTCCACTGCAACTGCCCGCCAATGCTTTCCCATCCTAGCCAATTATTGCTGCGACTTTCCAGAGGCCAAAGAGCTGTCATGCACTCGCAACAGCACTACCACCACACATCCCTGCCACCGCTGCTACATCCCCGCCACTCAACTTGAATCTAGCGCGCCACACCAGCCCCGCTCCCTCGATGATACACGCTCTGCACGCCAAGAGAGCGCTCAGGAGCATACAACTGCTCCGCTCGAAGCTCTCTCCCTCCTCGAACAACACTCTGTCCTCGAATCGACCGCTCTTTTACCCACCAACAGTCCCCTAGACCCGTACAATTTTCTCCTTCCGAGCCTCTGCACAATCTCCACCTCGGCATCTCAAAGCTCATAAAACAGTGCATTGTCCACCGCCTCAGCTCCACAGACCTCACCACCACCACTGCCTCCCATTTCCGG
>JALQPE010000005.1:0-45854 GCA_030407315.1 Asparagopsis taxiformis | reverse complement strand
AGAATCTTCCACAGGCTTCTGCGTAAGTTTGTTCATAACTCCGTTGTGGTAAACTAAATTTTAGTTCTGTGTCTTGGCGAGCGGCTTGGAGATAAACTGTGTGCAATATAATTCCGAATCAACAAGAACAATGTTACCAATTGATTTGCAGGACTAGCGGCACCTATCAAGAATCGAATTCCTCGATCATCAGCGCAACACATTGGCCTACAGAGAATCCCTGCAGCATGCCCTCGGACAAACGGTCATGCAGTTTAGAATGGCGCCGAAGAAGCTGTTCCGCCACGCTAAATGCCATCCTAACACGCCGATCGATGTCCTTTATTCTCAACGTAGTGTTTGCACCGCTACGAGAGCGACGCAACAACAAGCGCGCATTTGCAAAATCCGAACGAATGAGCAAGCCATCCATGATAGATTCTGCGGCAACACCAGCGACAAGCCAGACGAGGTATAGATCGATAGTTGCATCGTCGATAAATGGCCGTCTGCTTCTTGTAGACTTCTCTGAAACACCGAATGGGTCGGCACTCGCGCCGCGCCATGATGACTCAGAATCTGGGCAGTGTCGGGCTGAAAACAGACCCACGGCAGACCCATCAGATAGGCGAGCATGAAATACGCGGCGTCAATGCGGGCCGAACGGACAGGGTCTTCGGAAAAGATGCGACGGAGTCCAAGCGAAATGGTAGACCATAGAGATGCGTTTGAGGCGTATCGATCGAAGACCATCGCCGAAGCTAATAGGACGAGGGTCGTGGTTGCCTCCGGGGCGGGGTGGTGGAATATGGCCGGTTCCAGAAGCTCGACGGAGAGCGATGTGGACAGGATGGTGAGAAAAGCACCTGCAAAGCTGAGATCTTTGAGACGGGTTGGATCGGGAGACGGCGGAAGAGGCTGAGATGGCGGGGGGAGAGTGATTGTTGCGTAGCCCGGAGGCGGCACTAAACGGAAAATGGATTGTAGTGCTTGGTGATTGGGCACCACAGAGTCGATAATCGAGGTGAGCGTGGGCGTGCGAAGCGGAATGTTGGCTGAATTCATTTCGGAAATGACGCGCATGGTGCCGTCATGATCGCCAGAACGGGCGAGCGCTTCCGCGACTGCGTTGAGCTTGAATGACGGCTCAATGTCGTCCAGAGCACTCGACGCGGTTGATTTCTGATTCGGGGGCAGAAGGCTACATGTGGGACGAACTCTCCGAGAAACGGAAGGGGAAGGGTGGGGGGAGGTTGACGCAGGCATGGACTTGAGAGGATTCTACCGAGTACTGTAGTTTACTGATCTATCAAAGCTGCTCAACGTGGACAAGGCAGGCCAGTCGCTAATGTAGCTGGAGATGCACGCTGCGGCAGAAGCGGATACGTGTCAACAGTGTTGACAGATGCGATTTAATTTTGGCTGTTAGAACAGGCCAACTGTGGCGTGACAAACAACCAATCGCAACGTATAGGCCCATGTTGTTTCGTTATTTGGCGGGAACTTGAGGTCCTCTGGACCGAAGCACTGCAGGTAGTATCACCTTGTTCGTCAAGTCTGTGTGGACTGCAACATTCCACCCATATTCATCAGTACAACGCCTTCAATCCAGTGAACAACTTCTTCTCCTTCAGTATGTCGTCCCAGCCTTCTGCAAACGAAACAGAGAAATCTTCGGCTGATGCTTCGCCGCTCCCAGCTCAACAGCCAATTGCCGATACGGCAGACGAGAAACCAATCTCTCACCCCAAGGTTCAATTCGGTGCTGTTGAAACTGTTCCGTCCCCTAGTCCCTTAAATGGCGAAGAGTACAGTTCCGAAGATGATAGTATCGACGAAGACGATGAGGATTTTTCTGGTGATGATGAACAGCCGGAGGGTGATGAAGAAGACGACGACACTGAGGTTCCTCCAATTCCGAAATATCTTGTTTCACACCTTTTGGCAACTGGAAATATCGGTTCGAAACCGCTTCATGCCGCTGCAGCTTCTAACGACATCTCCAAATTGAAAGAATTACTCATCGACAATGATACCAAGCAGCAACTCAATGACAAAGATGTGTACCATTACACACCCCTCCATGTTGCTGCCGAAAACGGTTCCCTTGAGGCATGTGAAACTCTGATATCATTCTCTGCAAATATAGAAGCTGTCACCAAATTTCATGCCTCACGTCCACTTCACTACGGTTCGTTCTCAATGTGTTTTGATCGTTACCAACCCAACAATTTCATTACTGACACTTCCACATTCCCTCTACATCTTCTGTTTTATCTTGATTAGCTGCGTTCGAGGGCCATGTTGAAATAATCACAGCTTTGTTGAATGCTGGTGCTGACATCAACGCTCTCACCGATGACAATAGGACACCTCTGTTTCAAGCTGCTTTCCGCGGTCATTTCGACTGTGTGGAAGAATTGCTCAAGTCAGGTGCTGATCCCGACATTCAGTCGGAAGATGGGAAAAGGCCAGTTGATGTCGCCAACAAACAAGATATACTCACGCTCCTTGAGCAACCACCTGCCAAAAAAGCCCGAACTTGACTCCTTCACAATTCCTAAAGCACGTGTTACATATACACACAAGCGTGGTACGCAAACTGCCACCTTCCGCATTTCTACCTCTATGTCAGTCATCCCAAGAGTCCGGTACGTTCTCGTCATCTACTGCAGGTGCAGCCGGTGACACCTGGAATCCACTTCTTCCCCCTGTAGGTCTACTGAATGGCATACCTTCATTCCATGATTGTCGTTCCGTCTGTTGCCACGTTGTTCGCTTACTGGGGCCGGTTTCAACAGTGTTAGTACCGCTGCGCAAACTTCCTGCTGTAGCTGCCTCAATAGTTACCCCTGGTCGCGACTTCAACATGTTCAGAGCCAGCGCTGCTCTTTCTGACGTGCTGAACTCTACTAAAATACCCACCAAATTCGAAGACATGCTAGTTTTTTCCACAAGCCGATAAGAGCCTGAGTGCGAACGCAATTCCTGTTTGACACGCGCCTCGATATCCGCCGTTGCGGAGAATTTCAAGGACCCTGCCACATGCACGACAAATGCCCGGCCGGATTCTGATTGGCGCGTTCGCTTCTTCTCCAGTTCTCGCTGAGCATGCGCTTCAGAGAGTAGTGGGGTTGGGAAGACAGGCTTCACACCGGCCCCCGGTGCCGTACAGTGAGCACTCGTGAGCTGAACTGTCCATTGCTTTCCGTGTCGAGCAAGTACAATTCGGCCAACGTGTGGACGACCAGGCGATGAAGTTCTGGTAGCTTCTCCAGCGTAAACTTCTTCGCTCTGCCGCAGACAATGCTGGCAAATCCTTTCTCGAAATACAAAAGCATCCCGGGCTCAGTCTCTGCAAAGCGATATAAAAATTCGGAATACTTTGCCACTCCAGGCGCCACTCCATCTACGTCAATTGTTCCCCCCGTCCCTGTAGAAGAGCCATCACGGCCAACTGCGGTCGCAAACGCCCGCAATCGCATATTTGCCATGCACTCATCATCACAAGACAGTTGTACAGAGTCTCCACCTTCTTGCAGACCCCCAGTTCCACCGCGGAGACACATTGATTTCTCTTTTCGCCTACCACATGGACACGACACGTCCACTAGCTCGCGGCATGGAGTTTCCGGACATAACATCCCCGGGTGGCACAATGCCGTGCAGCTATGTTCACATTTTTTGCGCGGCATTCCGCATGGCTGAGAGCATCCCTCTGCCTTGGAGGGCTCACATTCCTGAGGATAATTTGCATGACAGGGACGACGACACGCGTGCACTCCACAAAGTAGCGATCTACCACAGGCTCGGTGGCATTTGATTCCTTTCTGAGCAATGTGGCACGGCACGAATCGGCTCTCGCCGTGTCCACCAACACATGCAACCTTGACCAATTCCACACACGGCGGGCATTCGCCATGGTGGCACCGATCTGGACACGGATGTCCACACGGGCGGCACACAGTACATTTTCTTCGACATTGCGGTGGCAACGTACCGCATCGAACTGGCGCTGGTATGCATTCGCAACCACAAGCGCATTGAATGGGTTCACGTCTCAGGATACCACACGGCGGACAGTTGCCTGCATGTCCGCAAGGTAGATCACAAGTATGAAGCTTACATGATAATTGCTTGTTGCACTGCCTATTGCAACGATGACCTACTCGGCGTCTTTCAGCGTTTGACATTTCGCAACATTGTACTGAATCAGTGGAGTCATTCCAAAGGGCCTCACTCGAAATGACGTTGGGACGCGGACGAGCTTTTCGTTTCTTAAACCTACAACAAATTTGTTGGCACCTGTGTTCTCGACAAAGAAGACGGTCATTGCACTTCTTATCACAGATAAGAGCTTCTCGCAATTTAGAGGGATCATCACCGCATAAAACTTTTAATGTAGATGTTCCACACCGACACTCGACTTGGACGATTTCTTTGCAAGGACCACAATCGCCTTCATGGCCACAAATTTTGGTACAGGTATGGTTGGCGAGACAAGAGAGGCGGCGACCGCACGGTTGACCGCAAGACGGAATTTTGTCGAGACAGCTTTTCCTGCCGAGTCGCTGCTCTGCAGAGAGGTGACGTTTGCCGCACGGACAACGGTCAACCGCGTGTGGACTTGTGCTACATGGGTCACAAGGGCCGTCATGGCAGATTTTTTGACAACGGTGGTTTCCGCAAGCTAACAGCTTATCGCATACTTGACCACAGCTAACACCATTGCTCGCATAGGAGCAGGGAACTTCCTGCAGGTTGCGGCCACAAAAGCATTTGACTGGTATGCTAACGAAGCATTCACCGCAACTGCCAGGATGGCAGACGAGGGGGCAGGGATGACCGCAGGGAATCTTTGGCTTTTTGCAGATTTGACCGCACGAGATGCCATGTTCGGGCACTGGATCGCCGCAGCGCCTACTAATTCTACTCTGACCACAATGGCAGGCAACTGGATCTGCGGGCACTATACACGGGGCGCACGGGCCTGGATGGCACAATGCGGTACACAAATGGGGGCAATTGGAGCGCGGGGCGCCGCGTGGGCGGAGACAAGGCTCGGCGCACGAGCCGGGGGTGACGCCAGGTTCTAGTTGGGGATCTCGACGACGACGACAATAGCATGAAAAGTGGAGCTTGTTCAAGTCGCCGGACGGGGATCGACAGGAGGGACAATTGAAAGTATTAGTGGCATGATTTTTGCGAGCCCATTTCTTCGCACAGTACAGATGAGTGATCGAGAAGCAAATGGCACAGCTCCACAGCGCTTTCTCACGTTTGATCTTCTCCAGACACACGATGCATTCCACCTGTCCACGTAGCATTAGATCTCGGAGTGTGTTTGATAACTCGGAGAGCTGCACTTGATCGTCGGCATTCGTTGGACGAGAGCGCGACATCGTACAGTGCGCGGACGGCTGCGCGCTGGCCGTTTCAGGCGAGTGTGTCGGTGCATGATGCGAACTTGATGCATGAGCTCGATGGCGATTCCTACTCGACCCTCTTCGTCCACGCCCGCGACCTCTGCTGCGTCCGCCGCGACCGTTCGAAGTGGCTGGCGTGCGTGCAAGCTCGGAAGTGCGCACGCGAGCTGTTTCCATTACCAATGACGACTCCAATGTCGAGACACTTGACGCGCAGAAGCGCTTGTTTTAAACTTGTCGCTTCGAGTCAAAGCCAGCGCAGCATACAACTTTGGGCTATCTACTCATATCTTTTCCAACGACACCTACACTGTCACAGTAGTGTATGACCAAACTCGATTTTCATTGGCTATCACATACGTGTCCACGTCACAGCTGAGCTATGGAAGAGTTTCTTCCCACTGTACACACAAGTAGTCGACATGTTCTTCGCCTGCCGCTAATGTTTCTACGTACGCCAGAACGGTCCGCTTCTTGGTGGAATCTCCTAGACGTCCCAATGCTACTATATCGTGTGGCGACACTTCATCGTCCGCATCTCGTACGACCACCGCCAGAGCGGCGTGAAACAACTGAGGATCGCTCGCGTATGCTAGAAAGTCCGCTCCAAACTTGGCACCACAACTCAAATAATATCCCTTGCCGTGTAAATTTCGAAACACCGCTTGTCGAAGTCGCAACTTCTTTTTACATACTCCCTCCGGTATCCGTATCTCCTTCACTTCTCGCACCTGCCTCTTTCTCTCATCTTCTCGCGCTCCCGTCGCCGTAATCACCAATGTTGTAGCTCTTGCCTGTTGCTTGAGACGAATTTTCAGTAATTGCTCTCTCTCCGCTTCCGCAGCGTCCTCATCTGAAATCTCCGCATCCTCCTCGTCAGGTATATCCACTAGCACTTCTCCGTCACGCCTCTCACTATCCTTCTCCACATCCCCCAGTTCTGGCTTTTGCGCCATACTCGGCAGCAATCCATGTAGCACACGACGAACCGTGAAAGATAACCTCGCCATAAACGGCAGATCTTGCACCCGTCGCACTTTTCGTTGCTGTACAGCTGCTTCACTACTTTCTCTCCGTCGTTTCCTCGGTCGTACCGCTTTGTTCGAACTCAATTTAGCCAGTTTTGCACGTTCGGCCATCTGATGATTCACCGTTTCATCTGCCTGTCTCTCCTCATCTTGTTGGCGCTCCTCGTAAAACTTTGCGACATCTTGCGGTTGTGCTACTTTGTAATCATGCAAAGGACTGTCCGATACAACTCGGAACCATCCCTTCGAACGCCCGAATACTACTTCGTCAAAGGACAGCACCAGTGGAAGGGCAAGATACTGATTTTGCGACGTGTGCTTCGGTAGCGTGCCACAGAAATCACCGAGAATTCGAAACTCCTGTCGAACGCGAAAGGCATCTTCATGACACCAAATATAGCCGTATCCAGCCGACTGTTGTACACCTCCTGTAAGGAAAACGTCTACCTTTTGAAAGGGTGATATGCGATTAGCGGCTTTCGCTTGTGGACTCATTTCATCAGACATCTCTGGATAGAGCCAACGACGGCGTGATAACCGCTTCAACTGCGCGACGAAGACAAGTAAGTGAAGCGACAGCGCAGTCAATTCCCCGGCGTTGTCGTCTTCTCACTCGGTTTCAACACTACAGAGATCGCACTTCGTGAGCACCTGCACGACCATAACGGCAGCGTAGCGTAGCGCTTGAAACGACTCGCACGGCGATCCGTATTCGAGCAGACGCCAACTGCTCCTGCTGCTCAGCACCATATGTTAAAAGCCGAAAAAAACTGCACGGATCAATGCACGGCGCATGCGCTGTACAATTTCAACACAACTCATTTTTCACACTCCAACACTGCCGATCCGCTGCTCTTCTCTGCCATCCAAGTGCAAATGTCTACTCCTCGAGCAGCAGCAGCTCCATTGCTAGACTGCATCGATGCATACGCCCAAAACTCGCTCACTATCATCCGAGATGCTACACAATCGATAGATTCCATACCGCTCCTGCTTCACCTTTCAAAAATTGTCACCTCACAACTGAAACCGTCTGAGAGAGGCAAACAAATCTTCCTGACGACGAGGTCCAGAACTAGTTTTGCTCCCAACGACCCCCATCCGTACCCATCTGTACCACGGGCCAATCTGTCTGCACTTGCCGGCCTCGCATCTTTTGACCCATATCATTTCAAGAGCCAACTTGAAACCGTGGATGCGAACAACTTGGCTGGATACCTTGCAGACGCAATTCGCAAAGCATCTGTCCAGAACAAAGCAAAATTTGTTGTCATCGAGTGCTTGCACTCATTGAAATTTATCTTTAACATCAACCCTTCCGCCTTTGTGCGTGGTTTGTTAACGCCGAATGACGGTCTTTCGGTGATTCTTGCATGTCCTATTGAAAGCGGACTTGACGATGACATAGTCAGTTTGTCAGAAATTGCCGATACAATCATTGACCTTGGCGAATTACAAACAGGCGTCGCAAACGACGTCGATGGACTACTCAAGCTTGCAAAAATTCACGGACGCTGGCACCAAATACCGAACAACTTACCCTACCAGGTTGCCGAGAATTCGTCATTTAATATCTACACATGACCTGCGCTAAATTGCTCGTCCACTACATTGTTTCCCGATCCCGGTCATGCTGCTCAATTAGCTTTGGATATACTCGCTTGTAGAGCGTCATGCACACCGTATCGTGATGCAGGAGAACGTTATCAAATATACACTTCATGTGTCCATGCGTACCGACGGGCTCAAGAATATGGCCGCTACGCCCCATTTTTGTCCACAATTCCACTGGTTTGAACCATCGAATGTCCTCCGGAGTAAAGAACATAAACTTGACGACCGATCGGCGCTTCTGCGTTTTGAACGGGTACCCTGTCAAAATGATGCGCTTAAGGATAATGCGGTCCGGGTCAGCTCCTAGCGCATTTCCTGTAGCAATCAATGCACCACCTGGTTGAAACAGTAATGCAGGGGCAGGAGCAAAAACAGCTGGGCCGTAGAAGGATGCTACCGTGTGTCTACCGTGCACGAAAAAGCGTTCCATCTTGTGCTTATCCGAGTTAGCATTGTGTTCCGAGAACATTGGGCGACCTTCAAATCTAACAAAACCACAGTGAAGTTCGAGGCGAGACTTTGCTTTGACATTAACACCATCTTCCTCTTCGTCAACTCTCTGCAGCCCAAAGTGTACCACACTTCTTCTGTTCTCGTGTCTGAGCATTCCAGATGCGACAACCGGAATACGCCCGTCACGGACAACCTGTATTACACGAGCACAAATCTCGCTTGATACACTAGTTAATGTAATCTGGACCTTCTTCCCACTCCGAACAAAGTTCAGCGCCTCGTCCTTGTTAGCTGCTTCGCTTTCTTTTTGTGCATCCGCTAGAACCCGTTTCCGCGTAGCTGCTAGATTCCGAAATTGGAACAGAGGCGCATACTCTAGCGGGAGCTGTTCTTTGGGATCCCAATCACCTGTTCGCAATGACTTCAGTCCACGGTATCGGGCAAACCTGACACGAGCAGGTTGATCGATAGGAGTATCAACTTCATCAGGAAACAGTGCATCCGTTTTGGCCGCTTCTCTTACTTTTCGAACTTCCTCCTCATCGATGGACATCTCTTCATCGTCCACATCCAAATCATCTCCTTTTCCCCCTGAATCAGCGCCATCTAGATTATCATCATCACTAAAACCATCATCTGAAACCTGATCCTCCTTTTCCCGATCATCTTCATCATCCATTGTCATTTCATTTTCATTAGCGCCGTCCTCTTCATCATCTACTTCTGGAGGCCATGTCTGTTCCCCCATTACTCCATCTACCTCTGCAACACTCTCCACCGGTTCAGCATCACCTGTTCGACGACTAAGTGTTTCTCCTGTTACTACATCTACAATTGACTCTGCAGAAAACGCTCCTATTCCAGTGATATGAACAAGCTCATTTGCAGAGAACCCTCGCCCTCTAGTCCAGCCTGATATGACGAGTGAACCTTCCTCTGATGAGTCCCCTGGCTTGGCTTCGGCATTCTCAACACGCATATAACCATACTTTGACCTCCAGCTAATCTGTCTGGGTTGCTTGGCCAATACCCTACGCAAGCCGGTCTTATTCACAGCTTCCTTATCGCTTTGATCATCGCAATCGAAGAATATCGGGCGCAATGTATGGTCATCACCGAGACTTTCCGCAGCAAGCTGCCTGCCTCTCAATTTACGCAAACCGGGATCATTTCCGCCTTCTCCAATAGACACTGCGAAAATTTCAGGCAGTCCTTGCGCACGTAAAGCGGTCACGATATCTATAGAAACATTGTCCAGTGCATCATCACATCCGGAGTAGACGAATAGTAGAACATCTGCAATTTTGCCGATATCCAAAGCGGAAATAAGCACGTCGCGGTCAGAAGCACCCGACCTGTGCACCGACACGATCTCGAAGGGCCGGCTGTGTTTGGGGGCTTGGCAACTGCGCATGACAGAGGATAACTTGAGTAACTGCTCATCCGTCGCGGAAGATACGGCTATCAATCCAATGAGCAACGGAGGTTGTGTGGAAGCGGAAAGACGAACGTGCCGTGCGGCATTGACGATTGCGGATTTTCGCTGGGCGCGCTTGGCGCTACGACGAGCAGCCTTTGTGACGGCGCCAGAAACGCGAGTGTGTTTTGCTGAAAGAGAATCCACCCTGCCATGAGCCCTTTTCGCTCGCCGAGAACCCATGGTGAATGAGACCTTTCGATGCGCCTGTTGTGAAAGAGAAGCTGAGAATAGTATCCAATTCGCCGGAAATTGAGTTGGATCGTCCGCCGCCGCCTTCAGCTTGGCTCAAGATCTGACCGTCCCGTTCGGTGGGTATCGCTCAAAATACAATTGCAATTTTGCCCATGTCGCCACGTGTTCAGGGCTTGGATTGAATGTAGTTTTCATGCTTACGTGCTGGCCATGTTGACACTAATTTAGTCGCACATCTCGTGGCTTGCCATATCGACTACATCGACACAAGGCACAGATAGTAACGCTTGGGGTAGAGAGCACGAAACCTCCAAACCTCCGCAGGACCGGATTTTTCAACTTCTGTTTGCGACACTCCGACGAGAGACTTCACCATGGTCTATTTGGACCAAAATGCGTTCATTTCAGAGTTGTCCAAATTGTACAGCCAAAAGTATGTTGAACGATTTACCTACGCGCTTTTTCTTTTCACGGAATAACGTGTGCTAATTGTATCTTTCCGAATTGCATTTGGTCTTCAAGCAGCAAAGCATCAGGCTCGGTATGGATAACAATGAAGCGAGTGGAAAGGCAAATTGTGACAGGTAAACGCAAGCTTGACGTACGTTTACATCGGTTTTTGCACATTAAGTTGACCTCTTTTTTTCGAATACTAAGTCCGTCTTTGTCAACGTAGCACGATGGTCCCGTATGTTTAGTGCGAGCAACGGATGGATCGCGAAAGATTGCGTGCACCGTCCCGTCCGGAGAACATGTACGTTGGAAACTTGAGTGGGACACAGCACACATTTTTGCTTTGGAAGCGTTCAGTTGACTAATACATTGGTTTCGATTATTTGCGTTAGGTTCAGTTCCATATGGACCTGTTTACTGTGATCAAGGCAAATACTGAAAACCTCTTGAAGCCAACGCGCTCAAAGAAAAAGAACAACAAAACGGCGTAGACGTATCATGGAAACAACACTTAACTTTTGACCCCTTAACGCAATCGCGCTAGTTGGAATTGAATGAGTCTACTCGATTTGATGCAGCTTTGCATCACTAAAACAACACAGCATTAATATCAATACGACTTTAACACGTTGTACATACACAATTTTGCGATCGAAAACGCAGCAAAGACAATCACATCTACTGCAAAAAAACAACTATCTAGTTTCCAAGAGCAAAGCTATCCAACCTGCCCAGCTGCATCCTGAGCACATCCTTCTCCAAACGCTTTGCATACGATCGGTGTGACCGAAGATGCTTGTCCAACAGCGAACGTCCGTCATCCAACTTTAGAATATACGCTGTCCACGCAGCTTGAAACACCTGCGCATGTTTGTTATACGTCGAGCTGAGACGGTTAGTGAGAGCTCTAAGCGTCGTCTCGTACACCTGCCTCTTACTATCCACATTATCCCGCATCAAAGCGCGTCTACCTTCATCGACGCCTCGTCGTCCCTCCGAACGTTCATACCGATCTCGCTCCGATTCATACGCCGCCCTCGCGGCGGCGACATTCTTAAATTCCTTCTGCAGGTTGCGAATCTCCTGCAGATACGCCTTGATCTGCCGGTCAATTATGTGAATACTAGCGTTCTCCGGCGAGTCCAACGCGCGACACTTCACGTCTTCCAGAAGCCGATCCGCGCTACTGACGGTCGATTCGCCGAGACGACGCACCTCGTCGTTGGAGGGGTACAGCGAGTAAAAGTCGTTGGCAAACTTTCGAACGCCCGTGTACAAACGGTCGTAATCGCGTGTCAGAGACTCCAGTCCGTCCACGCAGGCCTCCAACGCGGTGGCGACATTGGATAGTTGCGTTTTCACCTTGTGAAACTCTGGATCGTGCCCGCGCTCACGACGGATTCCCAGCGGAGCTAGCTTGCGCATCCAAGAGCTCATGTTGTTGCAGTCGTTGCGGTTGACGGGCTGCTTCGATGGCGGAAGTTCGCACACAAGTTGGCGTCGCAAGTAATTGGAGGGAGGGAATGGTCTTGATGGGGCGCGTTGAGACCGATAACGACGTTGGGGAGCACAGGATGGGCTTAATTGAAACTTGTGCCAGCGGTAGGTTGATATGGTGCAGTTGAGACTGCGCCAGGGACAGAACGCGAGTGTAGGGAATGTAATAGAGATAGAGCTTTCAGTGGTGGGCTCGAAAGAAGTGCTGTGATAGGATGGTCGTGATCGGCGGAGTGACGTAGCATTTCGTCAGGAATAACAACGGCTATCGCCGCAGATAGACGTTTCATTGGACAGGTAGACGCCATCGAGCCGTTTGGAGTTTGAACTTTTGAGCGCGATGGTAAAGTATTGGTGATTCTCAATGCGCCAGTGCTCTAGGATCTGACCGTTGTAGACTGCAGTTTGAGGTCATACCTCATCTCGCGTCAAATGCTGTAAACTATGAATTTCCGCACTCGCATATGGTGTCCTGGACAAGTGTTCGTCATCCTCTAACCACGAGTAGATCTAAGCCTAGCCTTGTCATTCAGTGTTGTGGAACATCACGCCAAGCTCCGTAGAACTACTACCCCTCTATCAAGAGATTATTAGCCTCTACTATGAAAATTTATACAGCCTTCTGTCAAGTTCCCGAGTCGCATACTCCACACTGAAAATTATGTGCCCTCTGGCTTTATCTGAAAGTTCTCACAGACTATTATACATATGTTCTCTATTACACTACCCTATAAAAGAATGCTTATCTTGACACAAGCGCTGGAAGATTAGGGCGACTCTGCAGAATCATCATTGAATCGATGCGAATCACCCATGCTTCGCGTGCCCGTTTGCGTATTCAGCTGCGTCATTGCAGTACAAGTCGGAGTGGCCATGTACAACATATCCTGTCTGTATCCCTTACAAAGATCGTCGAACAACCGATCATAATGCTCATCACCTCTACGCAGAGATATTATTTCACCACTTTTTGTTGTGACGCAGTACCGCCGGGTACGCAGGGTCTCAATTGTATTCGAAGCCATAGAACGCACGTCCCGACCTTCCGCCCTGGTGAGGTCGGTCGTGGCGCTCCCGGACGTGGTGCGACGCGCCATTCGATCCGGGCATATGTACGCGTGTTGCAATAAATGCGGAATTGTCATGCGGTGTCGTGGATTTCGCTGAAGACATCCACGAAGAACTTCGAGAAGCTGGACGTTGTCAATTTCCGGGAATCGGATCACATATGACGGATCTTGAATTGACATGAGTTTCATCATTGTGTTACGAATATGTGCGAATGGTGTATGTCCGTAAACCAATTGGTAGAGAATACATCCCAAACTCCAGATATCGCTTGCGCGCCCCACTCGATACCTTCGCGGGTTTGCAGGCCGATTCTCGTCCTCATCCTCCGTTTCATAGTCCAAGTCCTCCGCTACAAGGGCCTCTGGAGACATGTAGTTTGGCGTCCCTACCTGCGACTCGCGGACAATCTTTGTTGTATCTTCAGCCTGAATCGCTTTTGCAATCCCAAAGTCGATAAGCTTCAGCCTACCTGCCACAATAATAAAATTAGCAGGCTTGAGATCGCCGTGCACAATGCGAGCCTCGTGGATGGTGTCTACAGCCTCCAGCATTTGTTGCCAGTACACCCTTCGGAAATTTTCATCCAGCATCTTCTTTTTGGCGAGAAGCTGCGCTAAATCTGTATCACCACACTCCATCAAGAGCTGAATCGTACCCATTCGTTCCGAAATATCCCAGTCGTGCAGCTGGACAATGGCCGGTTTGCCCTTCAGCACTTTAAGGAGCTCGATTTCATTCGCGTACGATTCAAGCATTTTGCGATGAGCGCTTGAAGACATTGAAATCTTCACTCGTTTCAAAGCCATGACCTCCATGTTATCACTCAAGACTTTGTAGACTTTGGAACTTCCACCTTTGCCAATTTGCCCAAGCGTAAGGTACTGTCTTCCCCTCACATGAACAACATTGTGGGCGCTAAACTTATCCAATATGCTCAGCTTGGGTGAGGCGCGGACATGTTCTCGGGTAGTTTGCTGTCTACGTGGATGGCGCTCATCAGAGCTGGAATCCAATGAACGATCTGACGATGGATGGTTAGCGAGAGCATATCGCGGGGACAAGAACTCCCGATTCTTGTGGTCATGTGGGCGTGCATTATTTTCGTTCACTTCAGGAGAAACGACATATTCCGCGCGATTTTTCTCGTGTTGTGCCAAATATTCACGCTCCTCGTCTCTTTGGCGGTTTGGTTGAGATCTCTCTTGCAACGGCTGCCTCCTCTCTTGGTACTGCTCGCTCCTTCGTTGAGCGGCACCCTGATCAGCTCCAGCCATATATTGATCACGAACGCGGTCCCGGTGACGGAGCGACTGCGGTCTCTCTCGCAGAGGCTGCCTCTTCTCTGGATATTGTTCCTTTGCACGTTCGAGCTCGCGTTCGTCTGTCCCATAGATCTGGTCTGGAGAATGCAGCTGTGGAACGTACGGCTCGGCAGCAGGGCTTTCGCGAACCATTTCTGGAGATCTGGTGACGCGGATATGGGACAGTTCTGCAGGTCTGTCTGCTACATGAAGAGGGTTGCTTCTGTGCCTTTGCTGCAGACTGGTGTCGGGAGATTCCGACGACTGAACGGAAGCACCATAGCTGCCTGACGCATCATGAGACGACGCGGATTGGACGCTCTGCGCAGGCTGTTGCACAGATGGTGTGTTGCGGATCTGGTTCACGTGGGAGGTTTGCAAGGGAGTCGAGCTAATTTTGGATGCATCAGGCGGAATAGTTCGCGTACTACTTGAAAGCGCTCGGGAAGTCTCGGACGGAGATTGAGAGGATGGTAATGGAGCGGGAGTAGTTTCAAGTCTAGGCGGCATTTCTGCTGTCGTTTGACGCAGGGGCGCACGGCGAGCGGGGCGGGTAACTGATTGAGGGCGACTGGATGGGGTGGAAGAATGGTCCAGGACAGCGGGTGTAGCACAAAGCCGGGCTCTTTGCTGAAATCGGGATGCTTTCTCTGCATGACCCAAACGCGTCTCAAGCGCAGCCCAAGCGTCCCAGAACTCTGGAAGCGACTGACCGATGGCATGTATTTGGAGCTGTTTGAAGACCTGTCGAGCGGGCTCTGCATCTTCTGGAGAATCGTCCTCCTTGAGTTTGGCGAGATTGAGGAAGATCTGGAGATATTCGCGTGAAGAATATGACTGCGGTGTACGACGGACGCAACGGGTCGCGAGAACATGCAGGGAAATGAGCGCTTGTCGCTTCTTATTGAGCTGGAGCGTATCGTCGGGATTGGCCAATGCGTAACGATGCAGGTCGTTGGAAAGCAGATGCAGATATTCAAGCCATGGGTGCGTGTCCTGCGGGCTCGTTTTGACGGCCCGGAGCAATTTGGAACGGGTTCGTATGGTCTCTGAACTGAAGGTTTTCGGGGCGAGAAAGTTTGAAGCCGTGGTGAGATGCTCCTGCCAATTGAGCGGCAAGGCGTGCGGCGCGGGCGTCGGCGACAGCGCTGGACGCTCGATCGGTTGCGTCTTTGCTAAGGTGGCATAGCGCTCGCGGAACACGGACATGGCATCTTTGGTGGCTGCCATTGGTAATCGAGGTAGCGGATGCGGGAGAAGGACGGATTGACGATGAGATTGAGGGTAGGCAGTGGATATGTGCGATGCGTTTGAATTGGCGGGTAGTCGGGTTTGAACTTGAAATTTTGAAAACGGTGTCTTACAGTGGGTCAGGGAAGAAATTTACAGTAGATTGGATATGGATGGGCGGAAGATACGTGGCATATGTGTACACGGGGGAGTCGAAATGGTCGTTAGATGCGGGTGATGGCGGGTGTGAGGAATTTTGTAATTTGCAGGGATCGAGGAAAGTTTAGTAGTGCGTCATCGTGACAAATGATATACAGTAGTTGCTTTAAAGAAACACGAGGCTAATTGAGTAACGATTCCGGTCGTTCCTCAATTATTTCGATATGAAGATGTCATAAAAATGCGTTGCTTCCATTGTCCCGACAATCCGATCACATTCCTTCGTAGCTAAACTTACATTGTGTTGCTATTTGCCTTCTTCTATGACTTTGTAAGCTGCAGAGATGTAGCTCCGTCTTTCACAAAGCACTTGCCTTCCAGCTCTATTTAAGAAGCTCCACCGCGGCACTCAATCCAACCAAAACCATCAACATTCACTCCTCAACACAAACAAACACAGTTCCAACACATATTTCCTTGTCCACCTCGCTCCGCACTAAAATGCTTCATTCTTTCAAGAAAAAGGTGGCTAAAGCTACCGCCCCAACTCGAGGCATAAACCCCGGTGGAGAGTTTCTCGATTACCGAAACCGTCTTGCGACTCTCAAAAAGAGCCTTCAGTACATCGATGGTAGAATGGATCAGGCCCTCAAAACATGGGCTACTCAGATGATCGAGCAGCGTACCTTCTCCGAACGTTTCTCCGCCAGCTATCCCATCTCCGGTGATGAAACAGATAAGATTGCTAAGGAGTTCTCCGAAGGCTCCCAGGCCGTGTATGATTACTTCATTCGTAATACCTCCCCAGACAATGCTAAATATCACAAAATGCACGCCCAGGTAAGGGCCTACATTAAGGAAATCTCAGATGTGGAGGCACTCTATCCCAAACTGCTGCAAGCAAAATCAGAGGCTGAGCGATACCAGTCAAAGGTGGATTCCATTGAGCGCTCTTCAAAGACTGATGATCTCAAAAAGACCAGAAATTTGCAGAAGCTTGATTTCGAGAAACAGAAGCTCGAACAAACCACCACCGAAGTACTCACAGCACAGAAGCAAACCTACGCCAAGGCACCCGTCATCTACAAGACTGCTCTTTGTGCATACTGGTCCGCCCATGAAAGGCACACCCTGGTTATGATGAAGAGCATGGAGAAAACTTCCCAGTTTGCAAAGGACACTGAGCTGCAATTGGAGAACATTGACATTTCTCAACTCTCCCTTTCTACAGAGGCACAGCCAAACGCCGAAGCACCTAAGGAAAAGAGTGAAATGTATGCCTCGTCCGCCATGCAATCGACGACAAGCAACCTCCCGACAGAAAGTAGTTGGGCTGCGCGCAGACTTGCGCCTGTGGAAAGCCATGTGTCCTTCGAGAATGACCTCAGGAGCGCTGTCAGAGTCGACGAGTCCGTCGACGATACCCAGCCCACGGGCGAGTGGAGAATGAGCAATGAATTGGGAGAAATTGAAGGCGGTAGAGAGAGAACGGCAAGTGAAGCCGCTATTGAAGAGAGACTTAAGAGTTTTGATGAAACGATTTCGAAGGAAAAGAGGATTACCTACTCCTCTTCAGAGGACACTATCGGACATAAGGATGCTCCGGATTACCCGGAATATCTCAGTGCTTCTGACTCTCCGAAGCGAGCTTCTATGTCGGAGCCCGAAGGTATGGCGCATGTGGAAGCTTTCCCACGTTATCCCGCCGCGATTGATTCGCCCAAGCGCAAAACTCCGCTGCTGGCCTAGACTGCAGTAGTTACTAACATTTCACATGGTAGTGAACATGTGATCGAATAGAATAATATTGTCGGTTCGAAACTGTTATGTTTAAAGTTTGCACTGTATTGGGTGAATGGTCATCCATATCAAACACATGTGTTGATGAATGTTGATTCCGCTCTCTATAGACTGAGATCTGTTCATTTCTATGTTCCGGAACAAGTGCCTTGCGCTCGTACAGGTACAAATTACTTTCACAAAGAGATGTGCTTCTGGGCAGAGGAGTGATGTGCAGATGTGACTAGAATTTGAAATACAACTGGACATATATGTTCTCTGGGCAAGAATAAGTTGTGGTGTCCCCTGGTCGTTATGGTCAGACGTCCGTGATTTTGCGCGTATGACGTTGTCTCCAACGCGTGAATTTGCCAATCCGAGAAACTTGCCAGATAGATGACGTCGAAAGGCGTGAACAGCTGGTTCAACAGTTGCAGTGGATATTCTTCTCGCATAGACATATCATCTGCCAGGCGCGAGGCTCGCGCAGTGGAACTTGTATTGAATAATTTATTTTGTTTCTTGCCTGTTTGTTGTCCGAAATTCACGAGTTGTCAACGAATAAAGCGGATCTGGATCTTGCGCAAATATCGATTGGGCAATGTATTGTGCAGACTACATAACAGCGGGGCGGGCCCGTCATATATGGCTTGTTGTGAATCACATGGCTGGAGCAGAACAGGTGGTATTTTCTCTGTACAAATGATATCTCTCAGTTGGCAAGACTGGAATAAAAACAAAGTAGTACTGGGTGGGAATACGGGCGGGGCGGAGAATACAACATGCACAGCGACAGAGTAATGTAATGTGAATGGTCAGTTGTGGTGTACACTCGCTGCTTATCTGAGGAGGTGGAAATTTTCCAACTGAAAGAGTTAGGGCTTGGGATGCTCGTAGAATTAGCATTTCTGCAACGCATCTTACATTCCATCTAAGCTATAAAGTATCTTACTCGGTGCGTGAAAGCGGGGAAATTCATGATCGTCAATGCTTTTCCAACCGATGCGTTTATGTTATGTCTATACGATGCTCACTCTGCTTCCAGAGCCATACGACTATTAGGACACGCGTATATGTACAACTCAATTTAGACAACTTTTCTTGCGCAGCAATGTACGCCAGGCTGAGGAAGCGGCACGTGGAATGTACGTATCGTTCTAGTCATCGGGATAGATTAGGTCAAGCTGAGTCAGAGCATGGCATGATTGTGGACGTGTATACTGCTATATAAAACAGTATTATAAACTGCAGAGTAGCAGTCGATTTGAAACTGTGTACTGTGTATGGTCTTTGTTCACATTTCCAAAATGATGAACTCAATTCAGAATGGGATGAAGAGGCGTGTGGGCATGGTTATGATGAAGAACAAGATAATTGAAGACAACATCTCAGCAGGATATGGTTTGGAGAAGAGCACTATGCTTCGCCAGAAAAGAGCACTTCTACAGGTGTTGAACTACATCGAATCGGCCAAGACGGCTTGGATGGACAATTTCGCTGTTCAGAAAAACTTCAGTGAACATATCGCAAGTGAAGCGCTTCGTTCCGGCGAAGTTCGCAGTCGGGCCGAGAGAGATGTAAACGATCTTCGCCGATTGCAGAAGGATCTGATGGCGGAAAAGACGTCTGCGAAGCCGCACAGTCGAATACAGGGTCACATTCGTACGTATGTGAATGAAATCGAGTCGATTGAAAAGGAGCTGAAGAGCATTGAAAACCGATTTGCCGAGGTGCAACGATACGAGAAAAAGGTCGCACGACTGACGGGAAAGGGCTTAGATGACGAGAAGACGCGGCGCAATGTGACCAAGCTTGAGAATATGCGTGCAGACTTTCAATCGGGCGTGGATGGCATGGTGCAGAGAATGAAGATTACAAACGACAAGTACGATGCGGTGTTACAATGCGGACAACACGCATTCTGGCTGGTTCAGCAGAGGTACGAATCGATGATCGCTGCAAGGACCCGGAGCATGCGCCACATGTCGAAGAGACTCGAAGAGGATCTTGTAAGGGTAGATGTATCGAATGACGAGTTGCAGCCGTTACGAGTGACGAGGCAATGACTTGAATTGCTTCTATTTGTGGAAAAGTGAATTGTGCGTAGTAGTGTAATCACACGTCTGATCTGGTAAAAAAATCAACAGCGCATTTGCTCCTGTGCGCATCCATGTAAGCATGATTGGATTCTTGCCATACTTGTACTCCCAATCAAACCATCCGCCCCTGCATCTTCTATATTCCGCCGCAACATCACTCCAACCTTCTGCCGCTGCCCTCGCCTCATTCGCTCCCCAACACCACTACGTCACGCGCACCAGACGGAATGCCAGGTGTCAAGCACGCCACGAAGAAGCGCTTTGCCAAAGCGAGCACGCGCCAAAAGACAATTGACCAGAACATCAGTGCCGAATTCACCGACAATCGTAACAAGCTCAATGGTGTGTACAAATCCATCAAGTTGCTCATCAAGCATATCGAGGCGACTGGCCAAGTCTGGGCAGCGGTAGGTAAACAACATGTATCGTTCGCAGAGGCGCTCGTCGCATCACTGCCAGCCGAGGGCCCTGTACGCGTCCACGCGCGCGAAGTGGAAGAAACGGTCCGTCGCTTGCAGCGCGACATGCTCACCGATGTGAATGAGACGGCGCCCCACATGCGCGTGCTCGCCATTCTGCGCAATTATCTCGAGGTTGTCAACGCTGTGCAGAGCGCGTATCCTGACGTGGAAACCACTTTTACGGAAGTTGCTAGATATCAGCGCAAGGTAGATAAACTCGCTAAAAAGGGCGCCAAGAAACGAGAATCTCTCGATCGTAATATTACCAAACAACAAACAGCACAACGAGAACATGACACTGCATTGACTAATATTCTCGAACGCATGAAATCCGCATATGACAAGCATGAAGCTGTGTTCCAATGCGCCCATCATGCCTTCTGGCTCGCACAGGAACGCTATGCTAGTGCTGTGAATGAAGCCACCAAGAACATTCGCTGGGAAAGTATGGCGCTTCGTGATCATCTTGTTAATATCGATGTTGCCAACACACCTAGAATACTTCCGCTTCCACGTCCGCAACTTTTACCCCCGCCACCTGCAACAGTTACTTCTGTATCGTCCACAGAGGGCAAGATTTCGAGTCAACCAGTCCCTGAGCCACAGCCCTGGAAAACACAGCCTAAACCTGTATTCGTGACGCAACCTGTTGTCCCAGAGGACGATACGCACACGGCGTCAAATCCGCCGTCCAAGTCTGGTAACCATCGCGTGGTTCATCTTACACCAAATGCTCCCACTGTTTCCGTCACGTTGCCGCCTTCGCCCGGTGCGAAGAGCAAGGTGGCTGTGTCGTCGACGCCAACCCCGTCAGTTGCCTCTGAGAAAATTATGTACATCCCTGCTGTCCCGACGGAATTACCACAACCGCCAGGGGCACCCTCCGGTGTGCCGTCTGTAACAATTGAACCGACGGTAATCGAGCCGTCCAGTATTGACGCTTGAACCAGCCATAATATTGCAAGTGTGCCTCGGCGCGCAATAACTTGAGGAATTGTCTTTCAGCTTGTTTACATTGTTGCTCGTAGGTTTGGATCAGTTCTAATATGTAGGATTCGACAAGCTGCTTTCCCACACATATATTTTTCGAGAACGATAAAACCGAAAGTAGATGTTTCAGAGTTGAATGGCTCGTTCAGAGCTTGAGAGTGAACGAATTTGTGGCGAATCCAGGAAACTTGTGGGCGCCCGCTGAACATATCCTTTCGATGTGTAACAATGACTGCAATTGCCACGCCAACTAGATGTAGACAACTATCCTCCAGCCGCATTCATTCGTCTTACTCGATGAGTGAAAATTTCAAATTTGAACACAACAAAGAATGATAGAATTGAATCACACTTTCATGAAGCCCAATCAGTCGTATACCTCTCCCGCATTTTTGAACCATTCGATTCCCGACATGACGACTGTTGTATTTTCTGTTTGTGTCATTGCCAAAGGCCTCCTCGTCTAATAGCTTATCACAACATACCGCCAGTCAATCTGTCTACGCACCAAGCCAAGTCTAGACAGTTACATTCCACGGCAAGTGTCAAATTATTCTTCACCCATCTTTGCGTTTATCTTCGCGCAGACGTCAACGTGCCCATTGAATCAACCAGCCCTAGAGTCCGATAACGCACATCAGCGCAATGAAAGTCGAAGATGAAACATCAAGCAATCCACTTGAAGAATTCCGAGCCGATTTCAAACGAGAGGTAAACACACTACATCGGCTGCTATTGCTGCGTACAAATCGCGAAGATGAGAAAGTCCGACAGGAAATGTACCCATTATTCAAAGCATCAGCTGATATGTCTGCCGAAATCGAAAAAGCCACAGCGGGTCTCATGAGATACGTCGCTGAAGAAAGGGCGCAGCTTGCCAGATTCCGCGAATTTCAAAGGCTTGCCGCCCGGCAGCAGAAGAGAATCGCGCTAATGCGCGCCCAGATTCCGGCGGAAATCCTCGACTGTCTCTCGCTGGACGCGCACAGCGACAATGAAAACGAGCCAGTGAAAGCGACGACGGTCACAGAAAAGGCTGTGCCGCCGCCGCAGGAAGAGGAGAAGAAACCTGTGAAACCATCCCAACCTGTGGAGACCAAGCCGCCGCAACCTGCGAAACAGCCCAAGCCTTCCGCCAGCGCGCCTGCGAAGAAGCAAAAGAAAGAGCACAAGGGCGGCGCACGGGGCGTGATTCCGGTTATTTGTTCGGTGTCAGAGGCGGAATTGGCAGCTGCGCCGCAGTATGTCAAGGGCCGTTTGACGTGTGTGAAGATTGACAACGTGGTGGAAAAGTTGAATGCGATCGCGGCGTCGAAATATGAGCTGCTTGCAAAGCCGTATAGAGACTTGAATTCGAATGAGATCACAAATGTGCAGGATTTTCAGGCGAATGATTGTGACGAGACTAAGGGAAAGCAGTACTTGACAGATTCTGAAATCAAGGGATTCGGAGCGTTCCGTCTGGATGCTACCGCCAAGTCGGTTATCAATGTGTTGCGACACGTCGGGTCGTTGAAGGAAGTGCGTGGGAAAAATAGGGCGAGAATCTTCATTATCAATTCGGATCGACTGGATGAATAGATTGTCAATTATTTACATCTTCATGCAGAGATATCTTCTCGCAAGGCAAGATGAAGTTCACACGTCCAGAGAAGTGGGTCGGTTGTCTCGATAACGACTGTCTGTTCCACTGTTTCATTGGACGTACTTATCAAACCGTGCTGTCCGAATGACAGAGCTTGCGCGTGCAAGTTCCATTTCAAACCTTTGGTGGTCACCGAGCGGGCCGGAAAGCCGACTGGAATTAGTCCGCAAATTGGACCTTCATTGGAAGCGTCAATGTATATGTGATGAATACCGGAACTAAGGACTGACGTTACGTTTTGTCTTGAGATCCAATAAATATCGCGATCTGCCTGAGCCTCGTTGTATAGCACATTCAAATTGCCAAGCGTTTGATCCATTCTTCCGCCGTGTCCTCCGAGAACTATAATGGGATGGGAGTGGTTTCTGCGCTCGGATAATGCGACGCGCATGGACTTTTGAAAGTCATTCGAGTTGACACTTTTGTCTTCAACAATGCTTGCGCCTTTGTCCTCGTAATATGCGCGCACTTCGTTGCGGATAGAGTCGAGGTCGCCTACAATATGGGAAGGAAGTCTGTCTGTTGTGCGGTTCTTGTCTTGAGGTTTTGATGGTGCATGAGATATGTCGTACAGCAAATTGGCTCCTCCATCGGCACATACTAGTGGATATGCAGGGTCACCGGGGGATGATGGCCAGACCAGGTTGAGAACATCAAGTTCGAGATGCGGTCCGTTGAGAATAATTATAGCACCAATGTTTTTGACGGGGCCGAACACGTCAAACTGCGAACAAAGTGGACATGAGGTCAGACATTCTGAACTTTGAGCTAAACGGAGTTTGTCGTCATGCGTACCAATTTGTGCACTTTCATGGTTGATGGAAAATGTTTTGAGATGGCAAGTGATACTTTTTTCGACTCAAACTACGAGTATCTACTTTTGCGTCGTACAGTATCTAAACGTGATACCAAAAGCAGCAAATGTGTATCTACGGAAACAATTCAATTTCAAGCTAAATCGCAAACACTCTGCTCTGCTCTTCCATCTTGTCGAGAAAAAAATATTTGGATGTGAAACCAGCAGCTGCCATGACAATAATTGATCGACAACGTTCAAGACATACCAACCCAATGATTTCTCAGTAGTCCCAATCAATCAGGCCCATCTTCTTCCCATCTTCCAGGTAGCCCCTGCACACAACAGAGCAAACGACAATAACAAATCTAGTTAGTAAAACCAACAAATTCAAGCAACAGCACATGCATGCCTCCCTGGCCAACATCAACTTACGTATGCATTGGGGTCGGATCCGGTAAACCATTCCTCTTCGCAATTTGCGAATAATCATAAAAGAAGCCATTTCTCCACTTGAACTCCTTGAAAGCGGTCGGAAAGTCTTTAACAGCCTTGGCATATGCCAAAAGCCGTCGTTCGATGTCAGGCATCATACCCACGGTGAGTGTAAAACGAATCATCTGCGCCAATTCAATTGCCATTTCCGAAGCCTCAGCCTCATGAGCCCTAGCAACCTCACCCATGGGGATATTTCCATGCACCGATCCGATAAGATTGAAGGCACTAATCCAAATCAACTTATCCAATTGACTTCTTCTAAAGTCACGCTCCTTCATAATCTTACAAGTGAGCTTTGCCTTTTCCAAACGCTCTGCAAACGCGCCCTCCCACTTTCCGCACACGGCTGTCAAACCCTCTGGATTGACCTCTGTAACACCGTCGATGGGATCATCACCTATCTGCTTGACAGCAAAATAGATATTCGCCTTGGTATTATCATCCACATTATGTCTCCGGAGCACCTTTTCCAGAAAGCCATTCTGCACAAACACAAGGTCCTCCTTCTTAGACTCTGGACAATTCAAGATGATATCCTCAAGATCATCGTTCCTCGTGCAGACATAAATCGGACCGGGCGCATCCTCCGGAATGGACTGTCCCCTACGAATGACCAGATCGTCACCGTTGCCCAATTCGCGCAGAAAGTTTCCGAGACGACCGCTGCCGATGATCGTCGACGTGCAATCCTGCGTGTCCTCGCGCTGGTTCTTCCCCGCGAGGAAGTCCATGTACTCCTGTGTCACCGCCGGGTCGCTCCACGTCTGCATTCGCGTCCCGGCGCGGCTGTATTTGCGCGTCGCTCGCGCGCAGAGCGGCGACGCGCCCCGCAGCGGCGTCGGGCATAGCACGCTCAGAGACGAGCCCGGGATAAAGGCGCTGGTTGGCAGATGGTTCATGGTGTGTCGCGGTTCAAGTCGGTGTGCTACCTCGCGGATGATGTGTGGAGATGCGTGCAAAATTTATGGCTCACCGTGCGTTTCCAAGATGCATCGTGACAATTTGTGCGGATCTGGCGGCCGCGAGATTCACCAGATCAATGAATTTTGAAAACTTTATTTGGGTAAATCTCGACGATGCGATTGGAGATTGCAATCTTATGAAAACTCTTTCGATAAAAGTGTGTAATCGAGGCATGCCGTCATTGCTTTGGATCTGAGACGCAATTAAGTAAGCTACCGTGTTTGCAGCTTACCGACCAAAGAACAAAGTAGCAATTTCAGTCAGGTAAAGTTGCGCTCTTGGCTCGCGGCGCATTCTCCAAGTGCCTCACTCCATCGCTTAGCACACCTTATCATTCCAAGCACGTGTCCAACAAATGATCAAATCTCCACTTACACCGCACCGCAGTAAACCCATCTTCCCCTATGAAAACGCCGGTAGCAAATTATTGTTACTGCGATGAAGAATGCTCAAGATGTCGTCCTGATCGCATCGCATCGCATCCGATGCCATTCGCGACCACATTCTTCGATGCTCATTGTCACCGGCTGCATGGCACGTGCAACTGGCCGCTGCTCATTGGCTGCATCCGTCGGTGAGCGCTTTGAGCGCAACTATGTGTCTGGTGTGCGAGATGTTGGAACGGCGCGTGTTTGATACATCACTACCGAGTGTACAAAAAACGAATGAACAAACTTGTGGAGACAAACTTTTTTGCTACGGTCGGTACTCTCTGCGATTCGCACTCATGTTTCAGCCATAAATCGATTGCCGACCGTGTAGATCTTTCAGATCATCACAACACATATACCACTGCAATGTACGACAATCCCCAGCGATATTCTTCAACGAATACCGGAAAAACATGCCTCACAACTTCATTTCAAAGTGCCTCTTCGACTGGTGAGTAGTTCTGGCCGGCAGTCCAGTTTATACACTTCCGTCCTCTTTTCGGGTCAACTCTGTGGATGTCTGCGATATGCTCATCCTTGAAACATTCGGAATACGGAAATTACTTCTCGCTGAAGACAGCCAGATAGAGAACATTCCATGCAAACCTTTTTGTTTTCGAATTCAAGTTATGGTTGGGTGAAAGACCTGTGAATCCAATCAACTGTGGGAAACCTCAACCACAATGCCGCACGTCACTTTGCAAACAGCCTTTGTATGGTTTGCCGTGCTCTGAATTCTCTATCTGATTAGAGAAAGCTCTCAGCTCCACAAAGACGCCTACTTGCTTTTCATTCTATGGGCGGAAAAAAGGATGCATGCACGTCCATTGGCGTATGGTGCTGTCATCGAAGAAGGATATGCGACAATGACAGGCAGATGACCACGACGTTCATGGAAAAGGTAGTCAGTCATCAAGAGGCATGGTCGAAGTAATTGCAACTTTTCATGTAAGGAATCAAACATCAGGTTTGTTGTTGTTGCAACGTAATATTGCTACAAAGCACAGAGAAAACTAGATGTCGCCATGCCACAATTTCAACCATTATCAGATCACGTATTACATAGTGAACGCAACTCCCAAATGATTTAGAAACTTTCATTCCATACATTCCCTCCCCTCGTCCATATAATCCATTGCTCCCGCACGTCACACCCCCGCCTCATCCCAACCAACATCGGTGCACAACACAAACCCCATCTCAATCTCACCTTCTCCCTGCCCAACCCATCCCTAAACCCATGTCTTTCCTGTTGCATGAGACCATCGATAATGCCACAACATTCTAAAGGCTTTGCGAATGAAGCATATGGCCCCCAAGACTAGGATGCGTTGCAGCTATTGAAATAGCGGTTCGAAAGCTTGTCGAGAGCGTCATCTCTGATCAAAGAGAGAAGAAGACAGCGTTGGTGAGTACATCCAGTACTTGATCCGAAAGCCGAGGCGAAACCAAAGTACACGTAGTACCCGTCGTTCAAACCAAAGCGGCTTTCTCTAAAATATTTTAATCTTTAACACACCACACGTTCCCATGTCACGTTGATCCCAGTAAACGACAGATACAGACTTGAGCGGCCTGCAGCCGAACCGTATCGACGTCGGCCGTTGTCCAGCACAGCCCGTTCTTCATTTCGACTCGATATCCTCCATTCGATCCACTGTCCGCACCTGCACCACCCGGAATAAAATGGACTCCATCTTCGAGACGCTCAACTCGGTCATCACCGCGCAGGAGGCCACCCGAGAGACGCTGCGCGAACGGCGCGAAGAAGCAGACAATGCCATTCGATCTGCGCAGAGGGCGTCGGCGGAGATGAACACTTCGGACAACATCCGCAAGGCAGCATCTGCGGCAGCCAAGATTCTCAAGACTGTCGGGGACAAAATTCTCAGCATTGAACAGGCGCTACCGAAGGACCCTGGCGCATTTGATAGATACCACGACATCTGGCGTCTCCAATTGCAAGTCTGCGTGTCGGTGGCCGTCGTACTCGAATTTATCGAGAACGACACGTTGGCCGATGAGGCCAAGGTTCACAAAATGTGTGGCGCCCAATTTCGACTGCCCATGGAGGATTATCTGATGGGTATTTGTAATGTCGTGTCCGAGCTTGCAAGGCTTAGCATGAACCGTGTCATCTTGGGCGATTTCGACACGCCGAAACGATGCGCTAAGTTTGCCAATGACATTTTCGAGGCGTTCAAGCAGTTGAATTTGCGTAACGACTTTCTTAGGAAGAGATATGATGGAATGAAGTATGATGTGAAGAAGCTGGAGGAGATCATGTACGATTTGAGCATTCGCGGTTTGTTGAAGAAGAAGGGCGCTAATCACGTGCAGAAAAAGGCCAAAGCAGACAGTAAGATGGATGAGTCGTGATCATGTCGGCATGGGTTGACAACTAACATAGACCCGTATGCTTTGTACAACTGGTAACTAGCGTAACGATATACTTTAGCAAAGTCATTTACGTTACAAACTATACACAGTATAATACATAAACCCGCTGCACACACCAAAACGCTGTCTCAGGCATCGCCAGACTCGTCCGCATCCGGCAGCAGGTCAAACTTTGTCTTCAAAAACTCAAAAGTCGACATGGTGATAATCTTACCCGGAACAATCCACAACACTCTCGCTGAGATTCCCTTCATAAACCCTCTCAAGCCCTCTTCCGCAAAAATTACCCTAGCCGCATGAAGAGTACCTCGATACGCCGCGTGTGCCCGGTCGCCAGATGTCCGCAACTGCGCATCCCCCTGCGTCTGCAATCTCGTCTTGATAACATCCAGTGGCGTTGTAGAAGCGGCCGCCAAAGCGCCCGCAACAGCCGCACTGGCCGCAATAGCGTTCGTCGGCAAATCCTTTGTAAGATTCGGATCGGATCGAAGCTGTTTCGCAGCAATCTGTTTACATTTCTCGTACGCCATGAAGTACACCATTGAAAACGGCCCGAAAACACCGATGGTCAACGCGTACCCTTTGAATAACGCACGCGGTCCCTCGTGAGCTATCAGATCTCGCGCTATAACCGCGCTGCTTGCAGACGCCATCCCGCCGGTACGCACCTGCGCACGCTGCTTGATCACCTCCATTGGCACCCAGAAAACGGCGCTGATCGTCTCCGCGAATAGACCGGCGGTCAGATGCACCCGGGGGGAGGATGCGGAGAAGTTTGTTTCGGTTTTGATGTAGTGTTTAAAGTAGTCGTAGGACGATAAATAGGTTCCCATAGCGGGCGCTTGCATTATTACTGAGATGCCGAAGCCGCGATATAGACCGCGTGCTCCGTCGGTTTTCAAAATGTCCCGGAACGCCGTGCGGAGCGTTGTTGAGTGCGACGTGGAGACCATTAAACGAGAACGTAGGGTGTCCATTGGGTGGACGAAACAGCGGGAGAAGCACCCAGCTGCCGCTGAGGCTGTTAGGAGGCCAATGCCCATTTTTTGCTGTGAAGTGGAGTGGAGTATGTTAACTGGAGAAGCTGGTCGCGGCAGTTGCCAACGATTTTGATGACTCAATGTTGTCGGGTATGGAGACGCTGTTGTTGGATACGAAAAGTAAGATTGGCGCGTCGGGAATGAGAGCGAGAGATCGTGGATGATGCCCGTATATGAAATCTCAGGTGTACATGTAAATCGGTTGAAATTGGACATATTTTGAGGTCACCAAGCGGCGTCCATATTTACATAGAAACCTGCGTACCTTGTCAAGGCGACATTCTACATGTTCTAGCTTTCACTGAGCACACTATACGCCCACGCAATCCACTCCGTAAGCGCCTGGAGGTCCGAAGCCTCCACCGTCGCTCCACACCAAATACGCAAACCAGGGGGTGCGTCACGATAAGAATTGATATCAAAAGCAACGCCCTCATCAGCGAGCATCGCCTCCATCTCTTTAACCTTCTCTTTTGGCAAGTCCAACACGAGACATACCGAAGTACTCGACCTCGAGGCTGGATCCTCTGCCAAAAAGTTTACCCATCCATTCCTCTCAACAAATTGCTCCAATACGGCCAGATTATCCTTCGATCTCTTGACGAGATTATCGAGACCTCCAATGCTCTCACACCATTTCAACGCATCCAGGTAATCCTCCACACAAAGCATAGAAACCGTATTGATAACATTCCCCTTGAACAAAGCCTCATCCAGCTTCCCCTTCTTCGTCATGCGGAAAATCTTCGGCAATGGACGATCCGGCACATACGTCTCCAATCTCTCAACAGCCCTCGGTGACAGAACAATCATCCCATGTCCAGCCTCCCCACCCAGCACCTTTTGCCAGGAAAACGTGAGCACATCCACCTTGTTCCATGGCACATCCATGGCGAACACGGCGGACGTCGCGTCACATATCGACAGACCTGATCGATCGTCGGCAATGAAGTCGAGTCCCTCCGGAACGCGAACCCCGGATGTTGTTCCATTAAATGTAAACACCACATCGTGGTCCTTGTTCACTCGCGAGAGATCAGGCAACTTTCCGTAGGAATCCACGGTAAACTCGGAGACATGATTCAATTTCAGATGCGACATTACATCTGTAAACCAGCCCTTTCCAAAGCTCTCCCAATGGCACAGATCGACGGGCAGTAGACCAAGCATAGACCACATCGCCATTTCCATCGCGCCGGTGTCACTGGCGGGCACCACTGCAACGCGATAATCGGATGGAATTTCAAGTACTTGCGCCGTTCGCGTGATAGCTTCCTGAATCTTGGCCTTTCCCAACTTGCTGCGATGCGAGCGGCCGAGCGGCGCATCGGCAAGATCGGACAACTGGTAGCCCGGTCGCTTCTTGCATGGTCCGGAGGAAAAGCATGGGGAGGCTGGTTTCACGGCCGGTTTGGATGTCGCGATGACCATCTTTAGGGGACGGGTAAGAGCGATCGAGGTTTTGACGCAGTGACGGTTGGTTACGCGCCGAGGCACGAAAGAATTGTGAGGAATGAAAGCGTTCATTGTGGATGAGGTGACGGAATCTGGGCCCTGAAGCTCGTCTGTCATTGGAGCTTATGTATTGAAACAAACAGATGTGCTCTATTGGGTTTTGCAGGTCCGTTACCGACGGTTGCATGCGGCTTTTGATTGGTCACTACTCGCATCTGCACCGTTGATTTAATGATATGTATCGTCAAAGTTATCGAAAAAAACACCCGTTGAGATATATCCATGCCGCCTCTCATCCAATAAAACCGCTTTGATAACATCTAAAAACCGCCACCTCACAACCGCATCAATTGCGAACGCCGACCCATCCTAAAATTCCCGTGGACCCTGGACGCATCCTTTGCTGCCCAACACTCCTTTCAACACCAACACCCGCAAACCGACTCTCATACTTTCCCCACAACCTGTTCATATCCCTCACCGACTCCATCAACCAGTCGGGTGTTCGCGACACGTTCAAAATACTCATGCTCTCCCTGGCGTACAACTCTTCCCGTGACCCATTATCAAACCGTCTAGATCTGACCAGCGCACTCTCAATCTCCTCAACAAATTCATTCCCACCTTCCCGCACCCTCTCGATCCGTCTCGCAATCCTCAGATCCTTCCTCACGATCACCAACGGCGGTACATATCGCATTTTCTGCGCCATAGCGGCGGGATGAAACGCCGCACCCGTCGATAACGTCGCGATACGCGCCCCGAGCGGCTGTCGATGAAGTTGATGTACCGCATATATCAGTCCGTCGCGACCGTATTTTATCTGCGAGCTCAAACGCCAGCCGATTTTGTCGCGCAAATTGCCGCGCGACTTTCTTGCTTTGTTCTGTGTTGGACTGCGTTGCATCATGTCCATTTGCACACTGCCGCTTTCAGCTATGAATGGCACCAGGGTGAAGTTTTTCTCGTGAAGCATCCATACCACGTGGAAGATATCCTTATCTCCCATGCTGAGATTTCGAAGTTGGACGTTTTCGGTAGAGCGCGCGATTCGGGAAACTGCCTGCAGTTGCTCGGCGCATGATTTGCGATGAATGAGAACAAGTCCAGAATCGAAACCTTGCTTCACCCACCAGGCATCGAGCGGGAATAAATGCTTTGCACGTTTTGTGTGCAATAGGCCTTCAAGTTTTTCCTCGGCGAAAAAATCCCTGGAATCAGGCCAGAACCTGCGAGAAAACATCATCGAATAAGGTTTAGATTAGTATGTTCAACTCGCAACTCGCTCTTCTGGTTGAGAGTGCTGATCGTACATGGCGCCAGTTTTTCGGTATTGTTCGTCGTCAAAAAGCGGATCCAATGCGCGAGTTGGAAATGCATCGCAATCTATCCAGAGCGCTTCGTCGATAGGCACATGGCGAATCGCAAAGATCTTTGCATAGCCGTACAGATGCTTTGGATATTCTTCAGGTATCTACACAAGCAGGCTGACAGGTTAACAACACTGCACAATTTCTCCGATACTGATGCACTGTTAACACTTGTCAACTTACCAGAAAACAAACGACTTCCACAGCACCAGCAAACATTTTCACAAGTCTATTACACCACGGCTCTGCAGCAGATCGTTCTCGAATGTAGTAACCGAAAAACAAGGGCAGTCGTGACCTATGGCGATGTAACTGTCGAGCCACGGCTTCAACTCCGCGCACCATATTTCTCGGCTTCCAGCTGCCCTGATGCGTTCGACTGGGACCAACAGGGCATGACATGACAACGCCTCGTGCATGTTTGTTAAATTGGCTGTTGAGCAACTTGACCTCATCGGGCAATCTGGACAGAACAGTGCCAGGTAATCTACCGGTGAGCCGGTACTCCTCATAGATGCAAACCGCAAATGCAATGCATGACACGAAAAACACCACACAGGATATGGCGCACATTACCACCAACTCGGAGCGCATTTTGCGGTGTTTCGCGCAACTGGGAATATCGCTTTGACGAGCGTACCGTCGTTCCACCATAGCTGACGAAAAGTCGAAGATACAGCAGGTCGGTCACTGCACGTGATGCCGATTGCGCTGCCGCTGCCAATCGACTCATTTTTATCGAGCCATAGACGGAGATATTTGCTCGGTTGTGTCGTTCCATCTGAATTGATGTGGTACCGTGTCAGCCGCCCCACCAGTAATTGTCGGGGAATTTTTTGATGCACTCTACATCACACACGTGTATACTTGAAAACTGTACAACTCATCAGATGCACCATCAATGTCCCATACAACTTTCAGATCGCCAACGTTCCCCAAATTCCACATCATGCTCGGTTTCACCACTCCATCTGCAGTCCCCGTCGCGCGCCCTCGCCATCACCACAGAGCTCTGAAAAGGAACCATCTCTCCCGCGGACAACACCACCCAGCATCCCGATCCCACCGTTCCGTATCCATCCAACACGCGCCCGAAATGTGTCAACAGCCGCTCGAAACCCCGCTTTCAAACGCAAAGCTATGGGCAAATCTCTCACTCGCGTCTCCGGCACTGCTCTCTGCCAATGTCGTCTCTCACGACGCACATCTCATCACAGCTGTCTGGTCTCAACGCGATGTCATTGCCTCCCGTAAACGCATCTATTCCACAACCTACACCCGATCCGCCGATGCGTACGTCGCCTCTCCACCGCTGGAGATTCACTCTGTCGTAAACGCAACCTCGCATTACTCGCCCTCTGGAAAACGCATTCTGCGCTTCACAACCTCCGATGCCGCAAAGGGCGCCCCGTCGCTTCTGGTGGAGATATGGAACGCCGATGGCGGTCTGGAGAAAGTTTGGAAAGTTAGCGATTCCGTGCACGGACCCGTCTACAACGACGAGTGGTTCGGCTCTGTTTCATGGTCTCCTGACGAGACGATGGTCGTCTATGTAGCCGATAGACCGCCACCTACAGCCGATGACAAGCAGCCATCTGACGATGCGCAAGATGCCTGGATTGAACCGTTGCGACATAAATTCAGTGAGGATGCTAGAGATCCATTTGGGGAAGGCTATATTTCGCGAAGATCGCCCGCGCTTTTCATTGCTGATATCACGGCTGCCAAATCTATTCCTGCTTCTGCGCCCACCACGCAGAAATCACAGCATATGCTGTTTGGCGAGCCACAATGGAGTCCAGATGGAAAATTTATTGTTGCAACGATGAGACAACCGCTTGCACTGGATCTCGATGATGATCCCGAACATATTCGACACAGACCGTATGAACTTGGACTACGCTATTGTTACAATAGATATGCCGCCATTGTTGCGTTTGATGCCCCTGTCGTCGGTGCAGACATCGAGTCCATGCATGCTTCAATGAGGGTCATTTCTAATGATGCCGAGTTGGATGACTTTTGTTGCACGTCCCCGCGCTTTTCACCTGACGGAACAAATATTGTTTATGTTAGCGCCCCGCGACGCTTTCTAGAACGTTCAGAAGGCAACCCGCTTCCCCACAATACTACAAAGGTGCTGCGTGGAATTTATGTTCTACCGATGGTACCTTCTCTTCCCCGGAAACGCTTATAGGTATTCCAGAGAACCCCTCGCCAAGTGAGTTTCCTGGCCTGTATCTGCATGGACTTATCAGAAATCCGTGGTTGGATGAGAATACATTGGCTTTCGCAAGCCTGTGGGGTCCATTCAACACATTCTTTCCGTTTCTTTTTCACGAGACAATGGCAGATTCATTCCGACGGAGGGTGTACTAGACTTTGTAGATTGGAATGTGATTGCGGCCAATGTATTTGAAAGCAGCAAAGAGGATCTCTCGAGTGCAAACTTGAACTTATTAGACATAAGCGGGAATACAATGATTCTGTCCGCTAGCACTCCGGTCACTCCCACACAAGTTTATAGTCTGCAGTTCGCTGACGTCACAGGTCGTGACGGAACAATATGTCGCGTATCGGTACCTTCTGAACGCACGCGTGCTCTGAAACATCTATCGCGAGGAGCACATGTGGTGGATTTGATTTTGAACAAAAACAATGTCGCCGAACGGTTCAACATTGATACAGATGCAGATCGACTGCACTGCAGATTCCAAGTGACGTTAATATTACCACCAGAGACAGAAGCACTATCCCCCTGATCGTGTTCCCTCACGGCGGACCGCACGTATCGACTGCCAATGGATATTCACAAGGAACTGCCGCTTTGCTGTCAAAAGGATTTGCAGTGATGTATGTCAACTACAGAGGGTCGCTCGGACTTGGGCAAAAGTCGCTGGAAACGCTTCCCGGTAACGTCGGTTATCAAGATGTGGATGAAGTTGTTGAAAGCACGCATTGGGTTCTGAGGCAGAAAGAATTCTGTCTGGATAGCGATCGCGTTGGATTCCTAGGTGGAAGCCATAGCGGCTTTTTGGGTGCACATACTAGCTTGTATCCAGGGCTGTTTAAACGAACCGTACTGCGTAATCCAGTCACAAACATTGCAACAATGTTCGGAGCGACAGATATACCGGATTGGTGCTACTGCGAGGCAGGTGTACAGCAGAAGAATGAGAATGGGGTGACAATGTCACCAGATGCAGAGCAATATCGAGAGATGTACATTAGGTCCCCCGTGAGCCGTGTCGGGAATAAGGCGTATTGGAAATCGAAACTAGGACAGGAAGCAGTTGGAAGTCCTGGACTACATTCATACAAGTGGGCGGTCGGTAGTGACAGACGGGTTCCGCCGCAACAGAGTTTGGAATGGAAGAGAACCATTACAGAGGTGTATGGCAGCGACATTGTCAGTATTCGATGGTATCCAGAATCTGGTCATGCAATAGATGAGGTTCCTAATGGGGATGATGCTTCAGTTCATGCGTTAGAGTTTTTCAGTGCAATTTGATGAGTAATCATCTGCGTACGTACACATCACCAACAATTGTTCGCTCGGTCGCATTCCGCTTCCATTCCGAATTTGCGGCTCGTGGAGACGCGGACGGAAGAGACGAGCGCGGATTAAATAAAATGGTTGTTTATTTAAGAGCTTGTTCACCACATCGTTTCTATACCTCGGCACAACTCGTTCATCTCAGCCACGGCAAGGCATCGCTCCATCTCGTCAACTGCATGCCAACAGAGCAATGCGTTGAAGTGGAGCACGGCGTCGGACGCCTTTCCAGGCATCTGCATCTCTACCTCCAGCACTTGTAGGTCTTGTCGACCAGCCTCGAGAAGCTGTATCCAGGCAGAGGTGGAGAGGGAGCGACTCTGGATGTAGGTGCGCATGGCTGAGAAGGCCATGGCAGCTTTGTGATGGGCTTGGAGCCATGTAGGGTGAGCTGGATGACAGTAGAGGGAGGTCGCCTCGTGAATGGCGATTTCCGCAGCCAGAATAATGGATTCCGTTGGTGCATCCATTGTGTTCATTGTGGCGTCAGCGGTAGATGTGGGGTGAATGATGGGAGGATGAGATTGTGGAGGGTAGGTTGGGGAGGAGTGGGGGTGGTGTGAGGGAGAATGGGAGAGGACGTGTGGTTTAAATACTACGATGGATTGGCGGGAGGGTGGTGTAAGGGGTGGGAAATGGGAAATGGTGAGTCGCTGGAGGATGGAGGAGCGGCGATAATATGTTGCATTGTAATAATGAGGGCAGAAGTTGAGTGTGAGGTAGTGTGTGTGTGTGAGGGCCTGAGAGGTACTAACAGTGAAATGGCATCGTTTCTGTCTTTGTTGTGCCTCTGCGTTGTTCAACGCGAAAACGTTTGAGCAGTGCATGAATTGGAGCAAATGGTAAAATGCAAGAGGATGAACATGGTGGTAAGAAAATTTGATGGTTGATAGTTTGCAGCAAATACAATGCTGCTGCTGCTGTTAGATTCGTTCCTGAAACTACGTTGTGGACGGTAATAGATATCCTGAAAAGAGAAGTGCAATTCTGGTTTTTGAAGTATGAGGAACAAGAACAGAATGGAAAGTGTCATGGCTGCGTCAGGTAGCAGAGATGGAGATGGGGGAAGGTTGGTTGCAAGCTGCGTGAAGTGGACATGCAATAATGTTTAAAGTGCAGTAGGATCGAAGTGTATGAATGGGAGCGAGAATGCGAGGGTATCAAAGTTGTGGAGGCTGGAAGCGAAGAAGGTGGGAGGTGCTCCTATAATGGCGGGGGTGATGAATGAAACGATTTTGGTCGAGTTCGGTTATTGTGGGAATTAGTCGATATGGTGGAACAAAATGGTCGGAGGAGGGGAAGGAGTGGCGTCAGTGATTTCTATTCTTTCTGTAGGTAAGCTTCTCCAGAGTATTGTAAATGGTAGTCCTTCCTTGATGGGTTGTCTCTTGACCTGTTGTAATTGATGTTTACCTCTCCTGCAAAGAACGGGACTATCTCGAACGTTGTGTCACGTACACGAGAATTGGCGGTGAATGGGATAGTGAGGATCGATACGGCACGGCGGAAAGGGAGCGATGGATAAGTCTACCAGTCAATATGCATATTCGCTTTAAACCTCACCGCGAATGGGATGACTGCGAGATGCACAGTGATGTTTAATACCTGGATATTCACCTTTAATGCTGAAAAGGTGATTGATGAGTGGGTGGCTCCGTTGTATCAACAGGTCGGTGCACGGCTATCGTCGAATACGGCATCAACAGTTATTTCCATGAAACACTTTGATACGACAACATATGTACGGATGACGAATGGTAACGATAGGTATTGTCACTACCAAATTTTATGGACGAATTCCTCGAGGGCATTTGGCAGACCGCATCAACTCACGTGACAGTAATAATGATTCATTATAGTAGGCATGCTTAAGTTCTTTAAACGAAACCGAAAAGAACGAAACGGTCAAGGGGCAGTTTCAGTGATTGATATTACTTTTAAGATCTCTGGAAATTTCGTCCATGGTTGCTCTCTACAAATGAGACACACGACTACGATGTAACATATGATCTAAAGTTGGTAGGGGAACAGAAACCACTGCGACATATGATCCTTTTTCCTTAGCAGATATTGATTGCTCTGATTGTAAGGAGCGATATCTTCATTTCAAGCAAGAAAGAATAACACCAGCACAATTACAATCGATGCATTATCTCGCGTACCGAAATGGAGTTTTTTAAAAGTTTTGCTTCAGGGTGTATGAAGTTAGCCGGAACGTTCTTTTCCATGCAGAAGATTGTTTTTTGCCTGCCAGGCGAGCCTCATCACTTTTGCCCTGGCCTCAAATTTCATAACTCTAGAATTATGGAACAACAAGAGTTGCAGCATCTGTCATGTCTCTGAGAATTATCATAGTTATCGATAACAATGGGACTTGGGCGTGCGATCGATGCCGATGTCCGAGTCGATAACATGATACGATAGCAACGAAAGAATGGCATTGGGGATGAGAAGGGGTGGGATAGGTCGCAACAGAGCATTCATGGTCTGATCTGTAATGGGCTGATTTCTTGCGATAAAGTAACAACCCACCACTCCTCGGAAACAAAAGAGAAATCTCGAGGGAATTGGCTTTCATCTGAGGATACTTTCTACACTGTGAAGGCGACACTCCGTGCCTTCGTCGCCGTGACCAATATATGATTTGCGATCACGAGATTTTGAAAATGCTCACCAAAGGTATAGACACCACGAGTGTCTTTAATCAACAACTGCCATACATCATGCCACATGTACAGTATCATACAAACTCCGATATTTTACAAATTTACACCTCACATCTCATGTCATATGCGCTCCAACAGCCTGCATATCTCATCCTCTTCCATCTCCGCCACCGCAAGTCTCACCTCCATTTCATTGATGGTATGCCACGAGAGCGACGCATGGAACATCAACACACCATCACATCCATTCCCGGGTAGCGTTTCTCCTCCTCCAACGCAGCCAGCTCGTCTCTGGCAACATCGAGCAGCTGCTGCCATGCCAGCGGCGACAATGATCGCCGGCGCAGATAGCCGCGAACGGCACAAAAGGCAACTGCTGCTGTTTTATCTGCTTGTCTCCGGGCATTGAAATTGTTGCATGGCGTATTAGACGCTTCGTGGGCGGCTATCTCCGCAGTGCAGATAGCGCGTTCTGTGGCGGCGTCCATGTGCATGGACGGAGTAATTGGTGTTTTGGCGGAGATGAGGGGGCGGTAGTGGGGGAGGTGGATTGTGGTGAATGTGTGGACTGTCCGGACACTGAATGTGATGGGAGAGAACGTGATGTGGGTGAAGTGGGTGATGAAGGGTGCATTTGTTGGAAGTGTGGAAAAGAAATGCGTTGGGGTATGGACGATTAGGAGGGTGTAGTGTTGGTTCATGGTTAGTGACGGTGAATGGGAGCATATTTTATTGGGATGGAAGGGGTTTGCATATTGTTAAGTAGTTTGTATGTGGAGTGTACAGGGTGAGAAAGTGGTGGTGAGAGTGGTGTGGGGTGGGTGGGGAGGAATTGGGAGAGGTAGGCTGGAGAATGGAGGATATTTGGATGGAGAAATGGAATTGATTTGGAAGTTATGGAGATACGAGTCATTGACATTGTCGCCTACTTGCGCACAAAATGGCCTCCCCGAAAAGATATGGCGCCATTTTGGTTGATGGGGCGTGGTTCTGCTGCAGCGCATAGTTTCAACAGTGCGTCATTCTTAGCGTAGAGCAAATTATGTCGATTGTTGAAAGCCTGCAAAAACCCTCACGAGTCGCAATAGAGCTGCTAAATCTCTAAATATCGCAACGTTGAAAGGCTAGAAACTGACTATTACCTGTCGGCGACCTGTGAAAGATCAACGAATCCATCTCAGAAAAGCCTGTGAATGAGGTCAACTGGTAAGGAAACAATCGAGTTGTGTCGTGATACTAAAGCCAATACCTTCCGGTATATATGTTTTCAGATGTTATTCAATATTTAATTTACCCTACCAAATCTACCTGGGTCATACACGCTACGCCGAAACTATTTGTTTGTATTCACACGCATGAAAAAAAGGTGGATATGTCTTCTATCTCAATGAAACCACCATCAACACAGTCTACACACGCTTCATATACTCTGCGAACCGTTGCTGTGCGAAAAACACGTACGGAAAATCAACCTGCGACGCCGCGCTTTGCACAAGTGCCCAAAACGCCCAATACAAATGAGACAATTGACCAAAAATGTCGGCTTCATTCACAAGTGCCTCGACCTGATGTTCGGCGACATTATCGCCACTCATCTGCGTCTCTAAGTAGGTACGACAGAACATCTCTCTCGACTCCCTCGACGGAAACAATTCGCTGCGCACATGGCCATCATCAGTGCCACCCATAGCCTCACAGAAGAAGTTACCAATATCAAAGCCACGATAATTGAAGCCACCGTATTCAAAATCTACAAATGACACCTCTTTCGACGCATCGCAAGCCTGCAGAATATTACCACGCAACAGATCATTATGCGCAAACACAATCGGGCTTTGATCGCACTCTTCCTCAATCATCTTCTTCATACGCTGCAACTCGCGATGCATGGCGGACACGTCTACTTGCACGTCGGAAAACGCCCCCTGTTGGTCTATGCTCTGCACCTTGCGCGCCCATGCAAACAGCACGGGCCAGACATCTGCCTCGCGGGAGGGGATGATCTGTCCAGGGTCGAAGTCGTGCAATTGTGCCATGACGCGTGCCACACCGCGCATTACATGCGGGGCCGTCATTTCGATGAGCTGCAATGAGCGCGCGTTTTTGAAGCCTTCTACGCGGCCGTTTGCGAAGACGCTGATTAGACGCGGTGCGAGATTGGCGTCGGATAATTTGGCGAAGATGCAGTTCTCGATGGAGCGTTGATCAGCGGTGAACACATCCTGTCCGCCGAATACGCGGATGATCACGGGGTTGTTTGTGGCATCTTTGTGGGACACTTTGAAAAGTTTGTTGGTTATGCCGCTTGTTATGGGCTCGATTGTGATCGATGTGGACGCATGGTCGTTCCAGGTCGGGATTAGTTGGGTGACGTTTTTGCGAATGCTGGGTTCGTCGGTTATTGTGATTGGCGCGTAGGACAGTTCGATGTCAGGGATGTGCGTTTTCGGGGAGGGGATGGATGTGTTGGTCGATGCCATGGTGTCGGTGAGTTTGGTCGATGACGATTTTGATGAGTGATGGAAGTAAATGAGTTGGTTGGGTTTGAAGAAAGTGGATGTGGCACTCTAATTGGTAACTGTCCAGTTTGCGGGAGATATTTTGAGCATTCTGGATTTCATTGGCTCAAATGTATCTAATCCGGTAATTTTTGGGTGATTGTACCATAGCTTAGGCACGACAAAATATGAGTTGTCGCGATGAAGATTGCTGGGAAACAATAGTGCCACTCTCCACTCGCTGAGTTTTGTCCACTTTCCATCCACGTCAAAGAACGCCTACACAGAAAATCTGCATTGACTTTTCGAAGAATACCTACTCTATTCTTCCAGGATCATGAAACTGGAATGAGGTGCAGTCAGGACTTGCATGGTCAAATTGCCAGACGGAGTAACGATAAAGTGTTTCTGGCCTGTTATACATACATTCCAGACGGGAGATGCATTACCTACCTATAAATTGATTATCTAGGGTTACAAGACTGCTGTAAAAATAATAATCATCTTCTCAGTGAACCAACAAGCGCATCCAATTCATAATAACTAATCTCCCACAACCAAGCATAACAAGCTTTGGTTGTGCATAGCTCATGCTTTTGATACTACGGAATCGTGAGACTGGTGTCCGGGCCCAAATATAATTGTGTGTGTGGCGTGACACGGAAGAAAATGTTTTTCCTCCTCGCTTCCTTAAATATGAAACTCGTACATAATGGTGATATACCATTGGCGCAAGCAGACAAAATGAATGAAACAATATGTCACCACCGCAACATGAGCTTTAGATTTATTCACAAATTGCTCTGGTTTTGCACAGTAGATGAGAGTTTTCTCAAGCATCCAGGACTACTCAATGCCAATAGACAGAAATCTGAACCCATTGTGGAAGCCTGCAGCAAACAGTATGTAGTATGATCATGTGTGTTTTGCCTTATTCTACATCTCCCTGCTGATATGTTGTCCTGAATCTTCATTGCTTTCCTTGAATAATCACCGAAGTCTGATGCAGATTTCTAATCTCAACCTGTAGTTTTCATTGCATTATTTCTTAGTTTTTCAATAATGAAACGCTATCATGTTTGAGCAAACTTTATCACTCCACTCCGCCCATGCTTCCATTCGCGCATACCAAACATTCATACGCGACAAACTCTCCCCTTCTTTGAACAATATGTCTCCTTCAGCTAGGGTAAACAAGATCAGTATAAAACTACCTCATTTCGTCATGATTTTCGAAAGCACCTGACCATCTAATAACCTACACTTTCATCCACAGAACAACATCTCTGAATACGCCAATACCTCTTCAACCATAATGCTCAATCGTTCAATCCTGCTCTTTGCACTCCTCTCCGTCATACTTATGGCATTTGCCGAAACCGACAGAGTAAACCCATCAACCTACTCGTTCACCGTCGGCAAATTCAATGCCACGGTTGTTCTCGACGGGCCGATCATCTTTGTGCAAGACGTACCCCTAGTACCTGAATCATCGCGACTTCGCGCTCTCAAGGAAAATTTCCGATCCATAGAACCAGGCGCTCAAACATCTCTGGACTTGAGCTTTCTTCTGGTAGACACACCCACAAACCGCATACTCATCGATACTGGAGGTATCAACCTCCCTGAATTCGATGAAACGGGAATGTTCGAAGAGGCGGGCAAGCTATTTGAAAACCTACAAGCAGCTGGTGTTTCGCGTGAATCAATCGATACTGTCATTCTATCTCATGGTCATACGGACCATATTGGAGGTTTGACGCAGCGAGGAGATAACTCGATTTCGTTCCCAAATGCTGATGTGTACATTACTCGTATTGAACATGACTTCTGGATATCCGATGAAATACCCGCTGAGGATCTAACCCCAGAATTTCGAGGTGAGTTTTAGTGAATGTTTCTGCGCTCCGTCGTGATGACGGGTTATCATTTTATACTGACAAACAGAGCTGTCTTTTGTTCGTTTACTTCTATCGGAATAGATGACAACAGTAGAGCTTATAGAAGGAGCGTCAAGCCGTATCAGGATAGCGGCCGTCTGAATTTAGTTGAGTTTTTTTCAACACCTGTGGAGGGAGTGATGTTTCTTCCGTGCACCGGACACAGTCTGGGTCAGGCGTGTATTAAGATTACATCAGAGGGTGAAAGCATAATATATGCGGCAGATGTGTTCCGTACAAAGGTAAGTTGTAGTTGCGCATATTCAGGGGCTATAGCATTTTGGAAAGTGTGAGCAAATCTTAACTGAGTTTTGTGGTATGTAGTGGGATCAAGTGCAAAATCCAGAATGGGCGCTCGCCATTGATACGAATCGTTCGTTGGCGATAGAGTCAAGAGTTTCGTTCTTCGAACAGTATCATGACAACATGCTACTTGTTGCAAGCCATGAAAAGTTTCCGAGCGTCGGTTACATCAGGAAACTCGGGCCATTCTACGATTGGGTTGATGCCGACTCAACGCATCTCGGTACTGTGAGTAGAGTGGAAGTATAATCGACAACTTGTTTGGAATGTTTTGAGTGCTGAGTATTTTTGCATGGAAATTAAAATTTAGTCATTTGAAGAGTTCAAGCTAGTTGTTAAGTGTTCATCCTTTAGTATACCTTGATTCAAATACTGAGCCAAATCAGAAACAGAATGAGCCAAGGAATCGTGCGTAGAGCCTACACATCGCGCAGAGAAACTACGAAATCGATATTTCGAGTCTACCATCGCTTGTACCGGCAGGCGTAATACCCTTTCCTGCAGTAAAAAGCAGCCGGTCTCTGCTTTCTCCCTGGTTTCGTAATTGCGATAGAAATCCCATCTAGTGCTCCCACGCATCCGCTAAGTGGGCTAGGATTTCTGTGAGACATTTTGAAGTCGAAGGCAATTTCATCAAGATGTATAGAATCTGAAGGCAATCCGGGGAGCTTCAAAACCTCCATGAGCTCCGCACAAGTCTCATGAAATACCTTGTAAATACAACTGACTGATAACCTGAAACTAATCCTCTGATCCAGATAGCTCCCACCTGCGAGCATCCGCAATGTTATAGCTAGTCGCACTTCGGTACTGACTTGCCTCTTGTTTCTGTGATTTCTCTTCGATCTAGGTTTACTGTTTTCAAGAAGATCAACAAGGCAGTAGAATGATTTCCTGCTCATTCTAAACACCCGACTAAAGTCTGCGGATCCCAAGAAATTAGTTGGAGTTTCAAGGTCAGGAATACATCTGTGATGTTGGTTTTTTGGTGGATCCGTAGTAGTAGCGTGCTTCAAATCATGAACTCCGTGTTCGCAAAGCAGGAACCAAAGCATTATTATCAACATGGCTTCATCTGCATTATCGTCGGAGTCGGAAATATCTGAAATTTCGCGTATCAACGGAGTGGTCTGTTCCATCTGTATTTCGTATGAGTAATTGGAATGCGGGGTGGAGTTCGGGGGGTTCCACAGGGTTGTGTGATGGAACGGCAAAGTGTTGGTGTGATGATCAAATGATAGACAGTCTGTATTTGTTCTGGGAGGTTCTTGGGGAGCCTGGGATACTGAAGAATAACTCGCACCGAGTCGGTTTTCTTCAGCTGGAACCAGTAGTGGCAGGACAAGTGGAGAGGTTCTGTAGTTTTCACACTTCATTATTTATCAAAACCACTACTCCATCGTAATATTATCTCCCAATGATATCCTTCTATTTCCTGCTTGCGTGCGAGCAAGCAAGCAGAATCGAGTTCGAAGAAAGGCCCTCAGGGTGAATCAGTACCTCCCGTCGTCCAGACAGGTAAGGTATGTTTGTATTTATACTATTTGGTCTATGTTACGTGTAAACGTGTATACATTTGATGGTCCTTGATGTTGTATTGGCGCGCAGTGGCATTGGTTGTTTAGAAGTTTGATGGTCTTGACACTCCCCTTGGCACTGTGTGCCAATGCATCCGGGGTTTTCGTGAAAGGTAGGATATATAGTTGTTCCCTTAGACAGTTCAGGCGTAGTCTGTTGAGGGTTTGGTTGTAGGTCAGCGAGCATGCTTTGTGTACCAGTATGGCGTAGGTCGATATGGCCTTCCCGGACAGCCTCTTGGATGTGTGGTATTTGATGTCGATGTATTTACTGCGCTTGGTAGGGCCCGTCTGGGAGGCAATCTTGTACGCGCTGAGATTGTCCACATATATAATTGGTTTAGGCTGTGTTTTGGCAGGGGTAGTTCGGCAAGGAGACGTTGGAGCCAGAGCGTTGTGTGTGTGGCCTCGGAGCAGGCTTTGTATTCCGCATCGCAGGTTGATGTTGAGACAGTCTTTTGGCGTGTTGATGTCCATGTTAGGGGGGAGTTATTTAAGAGAGTGAAAGTGCCAGTTATGGATCGGCGGGTGGTTGGATCGTTTGCATAGTCAGAGTCAGAGTATGTGTGGAGTTGTAGATGGGCATTTGGTCTGTGCGGGAGAAGAGTATGCCTGTGTTCTGTGTGTGCTTCAGGTGTTTGATTAGCGCCGTTTTGGTGATTCCAGTGTCTGGTAGTTGGTTGGGTGGCGGAGCGTGCTAGGGTGCTGATGGCAAATGCAATGTCTGGTCGCGTGCTGTCGGCAATGTATCTTGCTATGCCTAGAGCTTTTCGGAAGGGGGCTCCTATGATTTATCCTCGGTTTCTCCCTCCATCATGGGTGTAGTATCGCTCCATCGGAGAACATAGATGGGGAAGGGGTGCATTCGACCATGTTGGTTTCGATGAGAAGGTTTTGTATGGTATGTGACTGTGAGATGTGTATACCATTGGGCAGGTGTGTTATTCGCCAGTTCAGGTATTGTGTGGGTTTCCTTAAACGTTTAGTGTTGTATTTGAGGGATAGTATGTGGTACAGGTTGTCTAGGTGGCATTGGTGGGTGCTTACAACCAGGAAGTCATCGACAGTGACTGTGATGAGAGTGTAACCAGGTTCATGAGATTGAAAGAAGAGGCAAGGTCAGATGTAGTTGGTGTAAACCCGTGTGATTTTAGGTGGGGAGGTCAAGTGGGATGTGTAGGTGTGTCCAGCTTGTTTTGTGCCATATATGTTTCCTCTCAGTAACCCAACGCAACCTGGATGTTTCAATGTACCATCGAACGATGGGGGTTGGTGAACATATACTGGTTCGGAGTGTTAGAATTTCTCGTGGAGAAAGCGGCAGATATATCAAGGTGCTCAGAGAGGAGGTCATATTGAGCCGCGAGGGATAGGAGGAGTCGCACGGATGCTTTGTCCGCTGTGTATGTGGTCGTTTGGTTGGGTCATAGTGGGTATCCTCCTCCATGAGATCACCACGTGCTGTGCAGCGTACTTCCTGGCGTTGATGTTACCATCATGATCT
>JALQPE010000004.1:0-100039 GCA_030407315.1 Asparagopsis taxiformis | reverse complement strand
CGAGGGATTGCACGAGGAGGTCTGCGCGGGAGGGGGTTGAGGTGGTGGTAGTGGAGCGTCACAGGGTGAGTCGCTGGAGGAAGCACGACCAGATTTGGGTCTGGGGAGCTGGTTGCGGGGAATCATGGTCGCCGTTTCGAGAAGGCTCATGGGTGACGGCAGGGACACGAGCGTTGTTGAAATGTTGGGGAGAGGGGTTGAAACGGTAGCGACACGTTCGCTCATGCAGCGCGAGCGCATAAGCATCTACGCAGTAGTAGAAGCATCCTTCATACTTGCATTCCATGTCGAGTTTTGACGCAAAAGAGAGGATTGCGAGCTGAACAGGGGAGACTGTGCCGTCCAGATGCGACCAATTTTATTTTTTGTTGCTTTCGAGACTTGGAATTTAACGTGTTCGTAGTTGGGGCAGTAGTTTTGTGCTCACTCCAGCTGACATCCCAACGGTGGAATTTAACCGAGAGTTCATCATTTCCAAACTGTTACATCACATTGCGTGCTGGCAACGTGTGCATGGAAGACGAACGACTGCCCTGGGACATGATTTTCAATTAATTCATTTGTAATAATAAACTTTTTATTTCCAAACTTCGTGGAATCTGAATGTGCTTTACAGCGGATATGCCACGGATCATGTAAGGAAAGCAAATGGATTCTCATATATATGATTATATGTTATATTCGTTGTTCTCGATCCGGATCTCATTGTTCGGGGAATCAGAGACCATGGCTTGGGCCATATCAATTCACTGCCGGCGATGATTCGAGTATGCACAGCAAGACTTAAGCGGACGCTGAAAGCTGTCCGGTCGACGCCGCAGGCTCCACTCCGTCCTCATCACAGACTGAGATTCTTTGACCGCCTTGCTTTGTGTAGTGTAGAGGATGGACGAAGGTACGTGCGCGAATCTTGAGGGTATGCATTGAGGGAAGCGTGGGTTTTGAGTCTGACTATTTCCGTTGATGCGATATTTTTCATGGAGCCTGTTGACTGATGGTGTGTATTGAGCGGAGGCTGGAAGAGAGGTACGTGAAGTTTTGAAAGTATGCTGTGAGGGAAGGTTGATTTTGAGTCTGACTGTTGTGGTTGATTCCGATGTTGTGTAGATGATGCAGGAATTTTGATGACGAAGGTAAGTTTCATTGAGTGCCAAGATGTGCTTTGCGAAGATATGGACTACTGACTATGATTATTATTCATTGCAAGGTTTTTGGATCATGGTTTGTATTGTGTGTAGGATGGATGAGAGGTACATTTGCGAGTTCTCAGGGTATGTAGGCGTTGGTTGTGGGAAACGTTGGTTTCAATCTGACTGTTGCGATTGATTCCGATGTTGCGTAGGTGATGGAGGAATAGTGATGACGGAGGTAAGTCACATTGGGCGCCCAGACCGGTTGTGCGAATGATGCGGAAGCTGATACTTTTCTTGGCTACACGATTACGTGATTTATGGTTTTTATTGTGTGCAGGATGGAACAGGTAAGTAAGTGTGCGAGTTTTGAAAGTAAGCAGCGAGGGAAGGTTGTTTTGAGTCTGACTATTTCCGTTGATGCGATATTTTTCATTGGAAGCCTATTGAGTCATGGTGTGTATTGTGTGGAGCGAAGGTAAAGGTGCGAGTTTTGAAAGTATGCTGTGAGGGAAGTTGGTTTTGAGTCTGACTGTGTGGTTGATTCCGATGTGGTGTAGATGATGCAGGAATGTTGATGACAGAAGGTAAGTTTCACTGAGCACCAAGACTTGTTTTGCGAAGATATGGACTGCTGACTTTGATTATTCATTGCAAGGTTTTTGGACATGGTTTTATTTTGTGTAGGATGTATGATTCACTCATCCTCTCGGAGAGGTAAGTAAGGGAGTTTCTAGGATATCTGTCGTGGTAAAGCGTTGGTTTGAATCTGACTGTTGGGGTTGATGTTTTGTATGTGATGCAGGAGTGGTGAAGCAGGAACGGCAGGACTCAAGGAGAGTGAAGAAGGGATCTAGGAAGATGGGGAATGAAGCTGTTGAGGTGGTTTTCTGGTATGTGTATATTTTGGGGCATACGATAGAAGTGAGAGTGGGTTTCAAGTGGTGTAAGATTTTGCTGACCATGTTCGTGTTTGATGTCTTGATGATTTAATGGGCTGGGTGGTGCGAGGAAAGCGGGGATGGAATTGGGAAGGAGCGGATTTTTATAATCAAGGTCGTGAGGTTCTTGAAGTATGTGCGAATGGTGGTGCATGGCGTTCGGATGGTAGGGAGAACGCGATAGTGAGGGAGATGGGTGATCGACGATATGCTGACAGGTATTTTGTATTCTGGCTGGATACGTATTTCGTATTCTGGCTGGATACATATTCCGTATTCTGGCTAGATACGTATTTCCTATTCTAACCGGGTATTTATTTCCTATTCTGACCAGATATGTATTCCCTATTCTAGGAGAGACGTATTGATCGAGCAGTTTTCCTAAATGAGAGAATAAAATACGGTCCGATATGGGCCCTGAATTTACCATCCGCTGTAATTTCTTCCCTCCCGGTTTTCGCTGATATATTGTATACTGGATGTCGGGTCCTAGTATTTCGCCAACCGTACTAGAGAAAGTGGATGTCGGGTCCTAGTATTCCGCCAAACGTACTAGAGAAAGTGGATGTCGGGTCCTAGTATTCCGCCATATGTACTAGAGAAAGTGGACGTCCGCATCCAAAAAATTTGTATTTTTTTTTGGACGCGGACGTTCATTTGTTCTAGTAAATCTCGGGGCCGACTAGGACCCGTACTAGAGAGACTGGACGTCCGCGTCCACTTCCGAAAACACAGACGTTGCAATGTATGCGGGTTGGCTGACGTGAATGCCGGTATTGTCGCGATTAACTTTCAATCCGAGATGTGTTTGACAGGTCCGAGGTCTTGATGACGTAATTTGGACTCTAGTTGTGCTTGGCTGTTTCACGCAGCCGGGAGCAATTGGATACCACTAGAAATCATCAATTTGATAACAAAAAAAGACAAAGTTGTCTAGGTGTTTTTTGGATCGTAGGAGGAATGTGCAGCTTTCCCTGGATAAGCGTGGTAAAGTTGTGCATTTCCAGGTGCTGTGATAATCCCACGTGTGAATGTGCTGCACGCTTGTTGACACCGTACATGTTGCCAGTCACTTTGCAGATGCGACCGGGATACTTGTAGGTGACGTCAAAGCGTTGTGGCGGTTTATGTAAAGTGGCTTGTCGGTTCCAAACGTCTTCGTGTAAAAAGGCTGATTCTATGTCCCAATGGTGTACCTCATAATTGTGTGCAGCGGAAATGGCGAGTGCAAATCGGATTGCATCTCTGTCTGCAACTGGGGATGTGATTGGTCCGGATCATAGTGCTCGTGAGGTTTTCTGTAAGTCGCCGCGAAGGTTACACCTGGTTTTGCGGGAGATGGGGATACCGTTGCCGTCCACTTTGGGGTTTTAAGAACCATTTTGACGGTAGAAGTTTTGTGTTAGGTGGCAGTTGTGTATGTGGAATGTATGTAAGCGTGCCGCGGCGTTCTAGTGAGTCCAATTCCGCGTTCCAGGAGATGGCCCATTCATCAGCGTCCGGTGCCTTTCTGGCCTCTGACAGCGTTTCGGGATGCTGAACGAGGTAGTTGGGGGGTAGGGTGTGGGTTGTAGTAGGTGCGGGGGCAGGTGCAGCTGGTAGTGTGGTATGTGACGTATGGATCTGTATTGGGTATCATACCTTTTGAAGTCTGCTATGCGACAGCGGCTAATTTTGCCCGTTTAGGGTCATAGAGATGATAATGGTGAGAGTCGAGACGGCCTACGTAATGTAGGAGTTGTGCGCGAGGCTCAAGTTTTGTTTTGTGGTTTGCGGTCGTGAACATGGCAAGTTGACCAACTGGAGGAAGGTGGTGACGTCAGGCGTCTGGCCAGTCCATAATGATATAGGCGTTTTACCATGAGCCGCATGGGGTGATGATTAGTGGTCAACGGCTGCGTGCAGGGCATAGTCCCATAGTATGAATGGGAGTCCTGATGTGATCAGGAGGGAGCGTGTTGTGTCCAGAGACTGCGATTGATGCGTTCCGCGAGCGCGTTCTCTTGGAGGCTGTGCGGTATAGTGGTAATGTGAGCTGTGTGGGGGGTTGCTTAGTGCCAGATTCTTTATTCTTGTCGGGAGTGGCGTCCTGTATCGTGCTGGACAAGGGGCTGACGATTTTTGTTGGGTGTTGTATGCGTCGTGGGGGTTGGCGTCGCAGGGAGTTCAGTGTTTTCTGTGGTGTGGATTTGTGCCTATTCACGGAGGAAGGGTGGGAATTCTTGATTGTTTGATGAGTGGGGGTCTGTGCTTTGGCTTGTGCGGTGGATGTAAGTGGCTGGGAGAAGGTGACCTTTCTTGGTATTTTGGGTTGTACTGTGACCGATGTGGCCGGTCGATAGTTGTTCTGTTCGTCTCATGGTGAGCTGTAAGACGAAATGGTCGCGGCTTAGTTACATTGGGTTTGTATGCGCGTGGGGGTGCGGTGGGTGCCGTTGTTTTGGTGGAAAGTGGAGAATTGTTTGGCTTTTTTTCGCAAGAGGGGGGAGGGAGGGAACGTGCTCCATTACATTGGTTGTGATGGGAATGCGGGGTGACAGGGAGAGGTTGGAAGGAAATAGAGATTGTCCTGCATGGTGCTGTGGCTATGATTTGGGATGGGTGAGGCGGTGGCTGTCGCTTGTAATGTAAGCCGCTCGTCGCTGGAATATGACGTCGTTGTCTGAGGTTAGTTGTCCCACTGACAGTAAAGTGTTTGTGCGGACGGCATTGCTACCGCCCGAGGGATCTTCAAAGACTTGTTGGGTCGATAGAGGTATGGTTAGAGGTCCCTGGTGTGTGATTGTCGCTTTCTGTCCGTTTGCTGTGGTGGTTTGCGACGTTGTCGGGTCATTTGGGTTGTGGGTCACGAGTGTGTGTGGGAGCAGCGCCTGATCCAGAGGTAATAAGAAGGAGGGAAGTTTATTTGGTCTTGTGTTGGAGAGTCACCGACGGGGTTGTACGCTGGGGAAGCTAGTAACTGTTTTGTTCAGGCGATGGGGGCAGCATTGTTGGTGGGGTGCGATGGGATGGCTGCGGAGAATGGATGGGGGATGGTGTTCCTCGGTTGTTCCAGAGGGGTAGGCGGTAAGGTGAGAGGAGATTGCAGCATTTAGTTCGCGTGTGGCGAGGTTGACGGTGTGTTGTGCTGCTGTAGTAGCAACTGTTGTCTGGTGTGACACATTTCCGTCATGTGGTTCTTGCTCCATGAGTGAGCACCATGGGCCCTTGTAGTCGGCGTGGTGGTTGACGTTTTTGGAGGTTATAACTTGTATTGCGTCTCAGCTGTGGGGCTGGAGTTAATGGCATCTGTGTACCATGATGTTTCAGTGCATGCAACGGTGGATATCCTATTGGATGTGGAAGGTTCCAATACATGGAGAAGTGTGTTGTGCCCATATGGAGGATGGGATGGCGGGTGTGTTGGATGGTTATCCGTGTTGTGGCTTGGTGCTGCAGCATTTTCATGCTCTATCAGCATAGTGATCACTAAGTCCAGGCTTGGGCGTTTTCCGTCATGGAAATGATGGTAGTTCGCGAGATCGCGAAGCAGGGAGGCGTAGTCTGGTGCTTCGTATACCCATGAGTAGAAACTGAACTGTGGTTTGTTCATCTGCTATGTTCGGGAATGAAGATTGTATCATTTGTTCTCGCAATTCGGTGTGCTGGTCGATGTATGATTTTATCGTCGTGCCTGGGGTGTACTTGATTTGGTGAGCACGCCTGCGTAGGTTAGCTTCCGAATTCGTGGGGTGTACTGCCTTCAGTTTATCCTGGAGGTGTGGTAGAGGACGGGTGTGGGGCTCGTGAGGACAGATGGGCTCACGGTTCTTAGAATCTTAGGTGAGATATTGGAGTATGAGGAGACGCGCCAGAGCGGTTTTCTGCTGATGATACGGAAAGCGTAAGGGTCAGTAGGAGTTAGTGGAGGAGGATCCTCGAGGTACGGTGTTAGATCGTTGAGGGTGGCATGGCACTCTATTGTATTGCACCATTGAGCTAAGTTGGAAGAGGTGAGCATGGGTGTATCGATCCGTAGTGGGGAAGAGAGGAGTGTCGGGATAGGATCGGAGGGTGGAGGAGGTGGAGTGGGTTGTGGATGTGACATGTTGCGTGTCGTGTCTTGTTCAAGTTCGAGCAGTGCCTGCTGGTAGAGATCAGTGGCAAGATTTCGTATCTCTTCTGTTTTCGCGAGGTGCCGTGAGCGTGCTTGGGCGTATTTTGGCGCGGCGGTCGGCGCGTGAGGCCGGTGTTCGGCTGTCAATGATGTGTGGTGATGGTGCGGTCGCCGCGATCAAGCATGTGGACTGGGTTCGGGAGAGAAATTTTGGTGCGCGGTGTAGTCTGGGTCCATAACCTGTTGCTGAAGGAGTAGCCCTTAACTCTTTACTACGTCGGCGGCGTCCGGTGGTGAACGTATAAATACTATTTTGTATTCTACTGTAATGTGGTGTATGATCTGGGTGATCATCCGACACCAACTCCTTCGACTAACAATGCCCACGGTGCGCGGCGACTGACGAATAACTTCGCTTCCTTTTCGCACCGTGACCATTCTCAGTCTCTGACGAATAACTTGTACATTACACTAGCATTACAGCTCAGTACTGATATTAATTGACACGCCAACGACCAACGCGGCGACAATAAACGACATCAGACGATTATCTTCACAAGCATACATCGTTGGTCATCAATTGCGAGAGAGTGTTCTCGCCAATAACCAATTGTTTCCTAACGGCCCCCGTTGCTGGTCGATATCGGTTTCGTCTTCCTCACTATTTTAATTGAAAAATATCGGTAATCTCCCTGCTATTCAAGTCATTCATACCGACAAAAATTGCGTGAGACACAGGCTCGGTATCCAAGCTTCATACTGGCTCCAACTACCACAATCACACCTCTGCACGTGTAGGTAGAACCTATCGTGCCGTTCAATAACAGCAACGATGAACATTACCACCGCTCTCAAATTCAGTCTGTACATATACTGCTCCCCCCCCCGTATTATTCGCGCGCGTTATGGACAGATTGACTTGGTTCTTCATCTCGTGAACCATGGCCACAACGTCATTTCTTTCCTTTGTGGCCCTGTTCATTTTCATTAATGTTGCAGAATGTGAGCTTGAAGTGGAAGGTATTCTTGAAGGAGTCAACTTACGCTGTTGCACACTGGTCGAGAGTCCAATCGTTTTTGAATCATTTTCTCCGCGGGCGGTATGTTAAGTCTACAATTCTTCAACCTCTCATTCTGGTGGCTAACATTTATGTATACGTATCCATCGAGATATATATAACCATACATTATACGCAGGACTTTCCCTTTACAGGCATTGCTATTGAATATCTCGAAAAGTTGCAGAAACTTCTCAAGTTCAAATGTAAATCGCTGAAAGTGTTCAATGCTACAGATCCCAACAATCAAGGGTTTAACGGTTTCGTACGAGAGATGGAATCATGCACAGAGAACGGTGCAATACGACAAAATGATCCAAACTGCCAATGTGACATCGGTACTGGCGGTTGGGCATTCAACAACGAACGTTTCGAAAAAGTTGACTACGTGGAATCTTTCATGAACAATGACCTCAGAATACTTACTCATGTCGATGAGTTACAGTCAGACTTCAGTGGTGCTTTCTTCATCACAGCCTTCTCCGCTGGTTCCTGGGGCCTAATTATCGTTCTCCTCATGTGTTTCATCGCTTTGAAGCTCCTCGATGGGCGCTTTTCTCCTGTCCATACTCAATTCGAACCTCGTCCACAAACTGAACCTCGGTACAAGAAGACCAAACACTTCATGCTGAAGAGTCCTATGCTTTATCGCATACGTCGCTCTACTCAGAGTGTTTGTAAGTATACGCCATCGACGCTGCCTGTTCTGATTGTAGTCTGAGTTCTGACATGTGACATGACCATCCTGTTTTTGCACACCTTCTGTAGTAAAGGGCGCTCTGGGACAGCCATCTTCGGAGATCCCTGGAGACTCGAAATCGACACGACAGTGGCTTCTCAACCATATTTGTAGACCGGCGAAACCTGGTCCAACAGAATTGGCAAATAGCATTGAATGATTGGGGTAAGTTGTTTTCAGTGCCGGATTACTGATAATATGGATCTCCAATTAATAACATTATTCAATGTCGTTAATTAACGGAGAATAATGGCCTATTCAATATACACTGGAGTTCGGTACCATTCAGCATGCGTCTATGCTGAATGACTATTACAGCAGCTGAAACGATCCCGGAATCAGTACAGCACACTGCTTGTCATCACAAAGCACCTCGCGGCAGTAGTAGAAGATGTTCGGGGTATAAATACACCAAGGTAGCGATGGTAGTAGGAGAATAGAAGCTAAGCGGGCTCAGGAGCCCTAACAGACGGATTAAAGGAACACGGCTAAGGCTGTTCCAGCTATAGTGATCACTAGCAAGTGAACATCCGGTATTTCCATCCAGTCTGGTAATACAATGGGATCAGAAGGTGAAGCACAGAGCAGTACGACACTGTTCGCACCACTCAAGCACCCAGAACTACGGAGGCTGGGAAGCAAGTCGATCCAAACTTTTCTCGCACAGCGAGAACAATATTTGCTCAGGGCAAAGGATGCTGAAGAGCAAGGAAGCACATTCAAACCGATATCACTTACTAACTCAGTTGATTTCAAACTGTTGAAGGCACTAGTGCAATTAGGAACATTTGAAGGAGTACAGCAAGTGTCAGAGCTGTCAGATGTTCTCTAAAGAAGTGGTTGGAATTGCAATTGGAAGATGCGCTGGAGAATGTCACTGCAGAGGAGCTGCAGTCGATGCTTAAAAAGAAAGTTCGAACAGACATGGCTGAAACCGATCCGAAGCTGAGGATCATAGCTCTGTTCACGGACTATATATCATTCCTGGAGGAATATAAACTACAAGAAATAATTGAAAGTAATCCAAAGCTAGCCGTACAGCACATATGCAAGGTTTTGCGGCCAGCAGCACTCAAGAATAAGGTCGAGAATGACCTGGAACTGCATAAGACTGATTTGAGGAAGGACTGGAAAGGGTTCTTCGATTATGTAGTCGAGAAGGCTATTGTATGTGAAGAGTTTCACAAGGTATCGGACAATGGAAATAATGAAACGTCCGGTATGACAACCAAACAGGGATCATCATCATCATCTTCACGAAGCGGCTTCAAAGTTAAAGGGAAGCCGTGGAAGAGACAGTCTGTTACCAAAGACAGACAAATTGAGACCAGACGCACAGCGGAAAAAGATGTTGTAAGTGATCCAAACTGGCCAGACCAGCATCATCGGCTCCATTCTGCCTCAATACCATAACGTGTCCAGGAGAGAGACACTATATAAGGTGGTGTACAAAATCTACTGCCGAACAGAAGCGTAAGCTTTTGGAGGACTTTAGGCGGAAGAGCTCAGGGGCATCAATTAAGCGCGTGCGCATGGAAAATGATACCCAGTCAGGTGACCATATGAAAAGCGATAAAAAGGCTCATAAGAAGGGTCGAATCAATGCCGTATTGGCTGACAAAGTTGAAGTTGTCGTTTCCGGGGACTACGGAGCAGATCATGCTGCACTCTCAGAGGAACATTTGAAGATGTTGGCAAAGGAAAACATATATGTGTCTATGTTGCCACTCAATGATCCAATTGTGATGCGATTGGCTGTTGACGGTTATGATGATGCAATGACTATCACGGCACATTCTAAAGCGAGAATTCAACGACTCTATCAACCTTGGAAGGCCCATTCAGGTTGCGCAATGTTGAATACTTAGTGTTCAAGGAGCCTATGGATGAGGTGCTGTTATCGCGACCAGTATTGCAGACACTTGGATTTGATCTAGATCAACACCTCTTGCGTGTACGTGCGAAATACAATGACGTAGATATGACGGGTATCTCTTTTGAACCAGAAAGTGGCTTGCAAGAAAATGAAATCGAGCCTGCTGGATCTTTGTCACAGCTTGTGACGGCAGAGTCGAGTGGGACTGCGATATACTTGGACGAACATACGGAGAAGAAAGGTTCTATCATAGAGCGAATTGATGCATATGCGTCAACAGATCAGTATGCTGCAACTTGCCACGACCTTGACATTGATAAGGCAATGGATGTTGGACTGCATAACCCTAATGGTGTCAATGTACATTTAAAGCGGATGTATGACGAGGCTATGGAAGCGGGATTGCCCGTAAATTTGGGGCCACGTATGCAGCATATACTAACACATCATGCTGATATATTCCGACTGCGATTGGGATCTGACCCACCCGTAAGCATCGAGCCGATGCAGATCAGGCTGCAGCCGAATGCAGTCCCGGTACGAGTAAGGCTACGTCGCTACACGCAGCAACAGCATGATTTTTTGACCAAAAAGGTGTCTCAACTGGAGCAACTTGGTTTGGTTCGGAAGAATAACAAAGTGCATGGGCATGCGCTCCTCTTCTGGTACCCAAGAAGGGCCCAGAAATGTTTCGGTTCACTACAGACTTGCGGCCAGTCAACAAAGTAACCATTCCATACGCATGGCCTATGCCAAACGTTGAGAGCGTTTGGCCAGACTGGCCGATAGAAGGTGCTTCGCGACTATTGACTTGTGCCAGGGTTATTGGCAGTTGCCTTTGGCGGAAGACGCACAAGAATGCCAGAGCTTTATCACTCCGGATGGAGTTTACACACCCACTCGGGTCATGCATGGACAGCGCAATGCTGTAGCCTATTGTCAAAGCTCTGTGCAACACATTTGCGAACCAATCATGGAGAATCTGCTTCTTGGTTGGACGATATACTGCTTCATGCCACAACAGCAAGTGAGCTGTTGGATGTCATGGAACGATTTTTTGCTTTGTGTAAGCAATTCAATCTGAAGTTGCATGCCGCAAAGTGTCATCTATTCATGACAAAAGTACGCTGGTGTGGACGAATTATCAGTATCAACGGTGTTAAGATGGATCCATCAAGGATGGAAGCGTTACTACGCATGCCATATCCAAAGACATGTGATCAGCTGCAACAGTTCATTTGTGCAGCCGGATGGATGCGCCTGGAATACCACAGTTCACAACTGTAATTGAACCACTGGCTGTGCTTATGGAGGAAATTTATAAGATTGCAGGTACAAGGAAGAAGCGCAGACTAACAAAGTACGCCTTAGATGCTAATGGATGGAATCATACTCACAGAGAGGCTTTCGAAAATGTGAAGCAAGCTTTGGCAAAGTCTGTTGTGTTGGCGCACCCTCTGCATCAAAACTGATATGTTTATTCACTGATGCCAGTGACAAACACTGGTCAGGAATCCTGACGCAAGTTCCACCCAATGACATTGATTTACCGTTTGCGGAACAGAAACATCAACCGTTGGCATTCTTATCTGGATCATTTCACGGCGCAAGTTCAAGGTGGTCAACTCCTGAAAAGGAAGCAGCAGCTATCATATACAGTGTACAGAGGTTGGACTATCTATTATTGAGACCTGAAGGGTTTCATATATTTACAGATCACAGCAATTTGATCTTTATGTTCAATCCAGAGACAGCAGCCACGAGGCTAAACAGGGCCAGTTTCTCCAAAGTACAGAGATGGGGTATGATACTCGCACAGTATCAATATACTATCATACATATATCAGGCGAGCAGAACTGTTGGGCCGACTTACTATCACGCTGGGGTGCAACAGAACTTAGAAACAAGGACGCTGAGCAAGAGCATATGCGAGTAGCATCCTTGTGTCGTGCTCCCCTTTCTCCAGAGTATGATCCCGACTTTACATGGCCGAATAAGGAAGACTTTTTAGCTTCGCAAGCCGCTGTTGATGATGCAGAGAAGCTGACAAACGTCTTGAGCATACAGGATGGACTTCTGAAGACTAATTCTGGTGCAATATTCATACCTTCTAATGATACGCACATGCAATTACGAGTTGTGTGGTTGGTCATTGCGGGAAGGCGGGGCATCGTGGATTCGATAGCACGTATGAATCAATCAAGAGTTGTTTCTATTGGCCGTCTTTGCGAGCAGACGTCAGGCATTTCTGCAAATCGTGTCTGCACTCTGGCAACACTCAGGAAGCCAAAGAATGAGCGCCCAAGAGGACATGCTATACATGCAACCAAGGTCAACGAGGAATACATTTTGACTTCTTATATATGGGTGCGAGTGACACAAAGGACCAATACGTCATGATCATCAAGGATGATTTGTCGAACTATACATGGTTACAAGCATCAAGGGAAGCTGATGCATTTTCTGCGTCAATTGCATTGCTGAAATGGTTTCGCTGCTCTTGGGACGCCGCGAATATGGGTAAGTGATCGAGGATCACACTTCAAAAATAAGTTGGTTGATTATATTAATCGAGCTATGCATTGTCAACACCACTTTACCACACCTAATACTCCTCATGCTAATGGAACTGTTGAACGAGTATGCAGAGAAGTCCTGAGGTGTTGCAGAGCGCTCCTATCCGAGTTCAGGCTGAAGGAAACAGAGTGGCCGCATGTTCTGCACATTGTGCAATCGGTGCTCAACAACTCTGTAGTTGCAAGCTTGGGAAATCGAGCTCCGATAACTGTGTTTACAGGAAGAGAGCCAGACAGTCCTTTAAAGTTCCTCTTACCGCCTGCTGTTGCAAAGCCAAGGGCAATTGCAGAGGTGAAGCTACTACAATCAATCAAGATTGAAGGACTACACAAGTCATTGGAGGGCCATACATCGCGATGTTACAGAGCGAAAAACGAAGCAAAGGTGTGCAGATGTAAAAAGGCATAATGCAAAAACGTTTGTACATGAAACCAACTTTGATGTTGGCGACTTTGTTTTGGTAGCGAAGCGACTGAATAAGGATGGGCATAAGTTGCAGATGCAGTGGTTGGGACCCCAGCGAGTTTGCGGGAGGAGTCGGAATGGGTATATGAGTGTGAGGATTTAATCAATGGAAAGGTTTCATTGGTACACGCGAACAGGTTGAAATTCTATGCAGACTCACAGCTCAATGTTACACAAGAACTACTGGATACTATAGACCACAATGATCGGCATTATAATACTGTGTCCAGACTTCTGGATTTGCGTTATAATCGCGGCAAGAAATGCTACGAAGTGCAAGTATCATGAAAGGGTTTAGTCATGAAGAGCCGACGTGGGAGCCAATTTATAATATGGAAGAGGACATACCTGATATGCTGCGCAAGTTTCTGGAAAGCTATCCAGACAAAGGAAAAGTGCAGAGAGCATTGAGTTCTCTCGCGGGAGTAGCTCGCACTGAAAGAGAGGAGTGTAGCGTAGACCCGCGAAACCTGGTCCAACAGAATTGCAAATAGCATTGAATGATTGGGGTAAGTTGTTTTCAGTGCCGGATTACGATATATGGATCTCCAATTAATAACATTATTCAATGTCGTTAATTAACGGGAGAATAATGGCCTATTCAATATACACTGGAGTTCGGTACCATTCAGCATGCGTCTATGCTGAATGACTATTACAGCAGCTGAAACGATCCCGGAATCAGTACAGCACACTGCTTGTCATCACAAGCACCTCGCGGCAGTAGTAGAAGATGTTCGGGGTATAAATACACCAAGGTAGCGATGGTAGTAGGAGAATAGAAGCTAAGCGGGCTCAGGAGCCCTAACAGACGGATTAAAGGAACACGGCTAAGGCTGTTCCAGCTATATATTCTGCTGCTTTGCGGACTATTCTTGGTACTGTCATATGAGGCAGTGATGACGTATGTAGCCTGTTCTGTTCCATTACATTGATGAGGAAGCGAAAGAGGGAACCGTGCGCTGACCAAACTGATGACTGCTTGGTTGTACTGGAAAGGGCGTCACTCGTGCAAGAAGAACTTGCAACGGATTTTCGTTCGTTGAATGATATTCAACAGTGCAATCTCATTGCATCTGATATTTGCGTACCCAAAGGTGGAGCAACAGAAAATCTATGGAACAGTGCCATTGCGACGACGTGAGTATCCAATCGAAATAGTCTCCTATCCAGCAATCCTAGGGAATCAACAAGCTGACTGACATTTCTCCGCAATGAAATCTTGTTTGATATAGGCGTTGACACCGGAAAGAGAACGCACCACAACCCATACTCGTGGACAGTTACGAAATTGGACATGAAATGGGAGCAAACAAAACGTGTAGGTTTTTTATGGCCTCTGGTGCGACAACTGAAGATGCTGCAAACGGAAAGTTCTGTGGAAAAGTGAAGACAACAGGAGAGCCGTTTTTTTGCCGGAGATGTCTCATTTCTGTTACCGTATGGTTCCAATTTGACGAGTGTGTTCACCAGAGCAACACTTAACTTGCGGGCCGAAGGCAAACTGGAATCTCTGGACAAATATTTTCAGGTGCACTCTGATCCTTGCACTTCTCACAGGTCAATTTCACTCACAGTAGATTGGCTGAAGATATTTTTCCTCATGGCATTCGGTGCCTGTGGTGCATTGATGCTCATCATGGTTTGCGACCCTCATGGAATCAGAAAGTTTGATGGCGATCAGAAAAGCAGTGATATCGAGGAAGGTCTAGGTGGAAAAGACGACGTTGATTGCAGCGACAATAGTGAATCGGACTTTTCTGTTGCTATGATGCGTAAATAAGGGGAAGAGCAGGAGTTTGATAATGATATAAAGTGATGTGAACAATTGGGGTTGTATTTGGAATACGGCTAACACAGCTTGAAGATAGGTGACATGGGGGTGAGTTTACCATGCGTAGTAGCGCAGTATAATCCGTTTTGGAGATGTACTTCAACAGTGATATCTATTTATACGCGGATCGTAGGACGCTTTCACAGACGGGTTTTCCACATACAGTTTTGGGCGCGCGGTTAATTTCGTTTTCGCAAGTGGCGACAGTCGAGTTGAGTGTACCATGCACAGCATACGACACGTAGGCAATGAGAAGCCAGCGCACCGCTGAATATATCGGTCAACATCACGCCACTCACTGGTGGTAGCCAATCGCAGCGATGAAGTGACTGACTGCACTTCTGGCACACCTCCTCTTCTCTATCACAGGTTGCAAGCTAGACAACAAACGCATGTGTCACCGCTTATGAATTGAGATTGGTGGCTAGCAAGAGAAAATCCATGATCTGAAGACGTTTCTCACGAGATTGACGTAATCTACACAGAGACTTGAGTTTCCGAAAGACGGACTATTTTTTGGTTAAATTGTTTTCTGCTGCCATAATGAAAAATAATGTTACTTGTGATTTTTCTAGAAATTCGAGACGTATTTGATCATTTTAAAACGACCTGTACTTTAGTTCGCGTTTCAAACGAAACGTTTGCTCTTCCCCGATAAATAAGACCTCATCTCGGGCTAACATTCGCGGCTTCGAACGACTTCCTCCATGGTCCTAATTTCTATCGGACAAGAGGCTTCAGATGAGATCAAATGACCTATGGTGCTGTCAGCGAATAGAGACGGAAGCGCCTGTGAGAGCACTACGGGAGACGGGTGGTGGGACCTAGATAACAATGACAAGTATATGACTGACAATGTTGTACGCCACCTGCTCAGTGCTGGACGCGTCACTGAGGTACTGGGACTGTTGACCGATTACCGGTAGATAGAGAGAATGAACGATGACGAGGACCGTCCACCATTCCAGAAGGTCATTGTCGAACTACAGCAGCTGCAGACGTACTTGGAGAAACTGGAAATGATAGAAACGGGCAAAAGAATTGTGAGCGATATCAACGTTGTAGTGAGGACTATGAGGCTGTGCATGGTACCGCACTGCAAGAAGAATCGCCATGAATGCACGTTCCAATTGTATGGACGGCTCCGTGATAGAGCAAGTGAGAGCGGTGTGGCGGAGCGACTAGTCTGTAGTATCGAGCGATATGGGCGTCGGGTGTGGGCGCGTGCTGGTCCTAGATCATTGACAAGAGGTAGAAGTTCGTAACGACGCGTACTGGAGCTGGAAGGTAATGGACGATGCATGTCTGTTGGAGCAAGAGGGGAGGAAGTGGTTGTGGGAGCGAGGGATGGGAAGTTGTGGGTGTTGAATAGTTTTGATGGATCGACTGTGTCGCTTGTCGGACACGAAGATGAAGACGTAGAGGATGTATATATAGACCGTTCGTCTGGACTAATTTATTCCTTTGATGCATGTGGGAGTGATAGTATGGAAGGAGCACGAGAAATGGCGGTCTGCACATGCTGAAGGATTGGAAGACTATATACTGCATGCAAGTATTACCATTGCTGGGGAGAATACTTCTTGGAACGAATCATGGGCGACTGATAGGGATAGACATGGAAAGCGTAAGCATGATGCGAACCATCAATACGCAAACGAAATTTGTGGTTTTGCTAACAGCTACAAGGAGTGAGGATGTTGTTGTGTCTACATCAAGTGATGGGACATATCGCATATGAAACACGTGCAGTTTCGGGGACACTGGAAGCTTCATGGTGGGGCACGAAGATTGGTTGCATACGCAAGAGTGAGGGCACGGTAGATAGTAGTTCATTGAATCGGTAAAGAAATGTTTGAACAGAACAAGAGCGTCTAATGTAGTTTGAAGCATGGAATAGGAAAATTGAACGCTAGCACATGAGTGTTGTATGACGCTCGCCTAGGAATTGCAATGATTGCCTTCGCCTTTCTCCGCAAAACATAAACACCGCGCTCCACACATACGCCGAGGTGCGCGTAAACATAATATCAGAGAGAAAAGTATGCAACACTGCGAAGATGGACCGGAAAGAAGCGGTCAATCTTGACATCAATGCTTTGGGGTCGCTATTCATGGTAGAGGCGTAATACACAGAAAGCGCGTGTGGCCAGTTACACCAACTTGGATGCAATTTCCAGACATCTCACACATGAGACGAAAATAGCGCCATCATCACATATTGTGCAACACACCAATCCGCGACAAAGAACCTGCGATAGTACCGCTATGCAGAAAAACGGATGGCAACCCAGGTGTGAAGGAATTGACAGCGTGCTGTGTCCAGAAATTGTCGTGAATATCGTGCGTGGACGTACGCGGCAGTGGGGGTAGTGCATGCAGGGTTTATCAAGTTTCACACGCGCCAGCCCGAGTACACGTCCGCAGATTCGAGGTGGGCGCAGGCGCGCCGCGGAACATCATGTGAAGGGAAGGTGAGGGCTGAGAAGCGCAAGGGCGCAACTGTGAAACATTCAGTTGAGGCGCGAGATCGCGGCAGACGCGGTCATGATCTTAGCCGAGCGCGAATGACGAGCGAACGGACGCGGTGCATTTTTTGTGCCATGACGCTGCGTGTGCTAAGACGCAGTGGTATTTGATAGGGTGTCGCTGAATGACTGCGTCTGCGTTACAGCGCTCGAGAAGGTACCGGCAGGTGCTATCGTCGAAGCTGAAAATTACCGTTACAGAACGGATTGAAGAAAAACAAAAAAATAGTACTCTCAGAGCACTTGGAAGCTTCTTCTTGAGTTCGATCAGCATCTACACTCGATAACCTCTCGAACGAGCTATGATTTACTGTGTCACTTTGATAAAAAAACTCTACTTTCGAGCTGAACAGAATTATTTTTTTTGGAAACAGAATAAATCTTAGAATTGGTATAAAATTGGATACTTTACCCGTATAATGAGTACACTATCACATCCGTGACATAACACGCGTTTTGTAATGTTGTTGGCATGGCTCAAGCGCTCAAGAAGGAGAGCATTGTCGGAATAAAGTTGTATGATTTTGTGCATGACCTCAGTGCGGCCGTGGCTCGATGCGAGGAGGGAATAGGAATGAGGCATGAAGTGTTGCTTGATGGATATTTTCATTCTTCCACCATGTCAGATTATACAAGCACTGCTAAATAAAAAGCATATTCTGCAGCAGAATGGTGGGGTCGAATCCTGCAAGACAACCATTTTGCCGACAACGGAGTACGACACGTGGTTGGTGCCGAGCGTGAAACTGATGCATTACAGTTACTTACCGATTACTGATGGATTCAAATGATGAACGACAACCAAGATCGCATTCCGTTTCAGAAGATCGTCTCCGTCTTGAATTCAAGTCGGCTTAAGATGTTGAGTCAAAACCTGGAGCAACAGATAGTGTAGGTAGAAAGTTTTGCTTCTGATCTCGACGTCATTGCCGAGACAATGGTACTGTCCGTTTCGCCATACTGTATCGAGAACCCAGAGCAGTGCACGTTTCAATTGGAAGGACGCTTGACTGCATTGGAAAGTGAGTCGCCTATTGTGAAGAGGCTCCTCTGGAGCATTGAAAAGCATGGCTGGGTTCCTTGGGCCCGTGCAGGACCTGGTGTGCTTAGCAGTGCGATGAGTGGACTGAAGCGTGTTTTGTATTGTAGACTACAGGTAGACTGCGGCTGTGGGGAAAATTTTGACTCAGTCCTCCGGGGTGGAAGGACGGCCAGGCTTGTGAGCCTTTTATGTAAAAATCCTAGTCCCAGAAGGAAAGTAGGTTGAGAAACCCGGCGTGGGTGACACTGGAGGGATGCGGAGAAACCCGGCGTGGGTGACACAGGAATGATGTGGAGCCTGGCGTGGGTGCCACGCACAGGCTGATAGAATTACGCTATTGAATCAAACCGCAAACGGTACCTATCACTGCCAGTCCCTGCAACAAGTCCCCGCATAGAGAACTGCAGTCTATCGGTACCTGCACGGAGCATTGCAGTCTACACGGCCCCTGAGCGTTCGAAAGGATGGAGAACGTTCAAGAAGAAACTGAATGCTCTGTTTGGCGCGTTTGACCAGGTCCTTTTCCGATTGTGTGTTTGAAGGAAGTCCTGTACCATATCAGGCATGTCTTCAAAAAGGGTAGTGAGCGGCACCCAGGTTCGGTCAATCTCGTCGGGTAGTCCGAGCCACTGAACATGTAGAAAAATACCATCATGGTCTTCGCCAATGCCGATGATTTTGTCAACAAGTTCATACTGTGCCTCAGTGCGATCGGCAAGCTCGAGTAGTGATTCAGAGACGGGCTTGTTTTTGGTCAGCATTGCGGTACAAAAGCAGACGTGCGCAGTGTACCTTCTCGATTTCGCCGCCGTTGAGTTTCGCTACGTCGTAGACAAGATCACTATGTATTTTGACAATACGTCTAGGACCCTGCCAACGGAAGTTAAGTTTGTGCCCCTTGTCCTGAGCACGGCGCACAAGAACAAAGTCCCCAACAGAGAAGTATGGGGTGATGATATTGTACGTGTTGTGGGGCGTCGATTTGCTTTTTTCGAGCAAGTGTGAGCCGTTCGGCTGTTTCCTTGTGCATCTTGTCAATTGAATTGTGAAGAGCATCGACTTGGACCAGCTGCTCAGCACGAATGCGTTCAATACTCATGGTTTCGGAATTCGGCACGCCACTTACAAGGACATTCCGGCGAGGTTGGATGGAAGTCATAACTTCAAGTGGAGTGCGAAACGTTCCTGTAGGCCTCCTGCCAAGGCGTTCAAGTGGCACCTCGTTCAAAATTGATGTGATGAGCGGGATTGTGGTCGGCCAGTCTTGCGGAGCAAGCTTGAGCTCGGTAAGTAGTGCGGTACAAGCTGCACGTATATGCCTGTTGATGTTTTCAACTGTACCATTGACCCAAGGGGAGTAGGCGACAGTGAAGTTGTGAAGGATGCGATGCTCCTTTGCAAGAAGTTCCATAAGTTGGTTTTTAAAGTGTGAACCCTGGTCGCTGACCCAAAAGAACATAGCAGTAAATGTGTGTATCCATCGTGCTAGTTCTCGGGCGACAATCTCACTGTTTGCCGACGCACAAGAGGTTAGCCAAACATATGAGGACAAATCGTCTTTCATTACTAGAACGTATTTCATATCGCCATAGCTCTGACCCAGGTAGAGAAAATCAAAGTGTAATACTTCATTGGGCTTAGTTGCGTGAAGGGTGAGTGAGAGCGGGCGTGGAATCTTTTGGCCTGTTTTGGACATGAGGCAGTGGATGCAGTTGGAAACAAATAGCATAGTGTCTGTATACAGACCTTGCCACGTGAATTGTTCGTGAAGAACTGAACGCGTGGATTCAATGCCACGATGGCCTGCAGAACCACAATGTGCAGTGATTAGAAGTCTCCACTGCAGATCTTCAGCATCTTCGGGTACCCACATACGCCCGTTCATGACCACGAGTCCATTATCGTCAGTCGATGATTCTTTTGGTTTCTTCTCGTAGTACTGCTGTTGAACATTGAGCAATTCATGTATGTCGGGCCAATCGAAATTTTCAGAGAGAGGAGATGGGACGATGTCCTGTTGGAACACACGGTGTCCCACACGCTTGATAGCTGCTCTGTGCCCTCGGTATCCTCGAAGCCAGCGTGTCATGATGTCTGGCATAACATTCTCTCCATCCACATCTTCAATTTTGTAGCTGAACTGTGACAGGAAAATTGCCCATCTCATGACTTTCATGAACTTGTGTCGGCCAAGTGATGGGTCAAGGATTGAAGGGCAGAATACGAAGAGAAGGTTTCTATGGTCCGTGAATATGCGGATGAGTGACTCGCATTGTAGCATATAATCAAGTCGCGTAAACGTTTGTAGGATAGCGAACCCTTCCTTTTCAAAGGTCGTCCAGCCCAGTTCCGCACCGGAGAATTCACCAGACAGAAAGGCTAATGGCTGGTGTGCTTGCTCAAGCACTGGTTTGCTCAACTCCTCAGACGCGCACTGTGTTACAACGCTGGCCCAAAAACGATCGCTAGCGTCTGTGTATATGCAAAGCGCGAGATTACTGCCCCTGTGTGCCAGTTTGATTTGGTCGGTAAGTGTTTTTTGGAGACCACGGAAGGCGACCTCATGTTCAGCACCCCATCCCAGTGATTTGAGGGGTATTCTTTTGATACTGCGCTTCGTTCTTTTTCCTAATTTCTGAAAAGCTTTCTCGAGTATATTCCGTAGAGGCGCAATTCTGCGGGAATGGTCTGGAATACCATTACGCATCCACCCAAGGCAATGCACATAATCGCACAGTTCGCCAGCGTTGATAGGTGATGCACAATCTTGAAGGCCGGATGAGTTTCGTGGGTCATACTTTACGCCCTCTCGTGATATAATCCTGCCGCACCATTTAAGCTCGGTGAGGTATAGTTCGGTTTTTCTGGCAGACACTTTCAGGTTTCTCTCGCGGCAGATCCTAAAGAAATTCCATAGTGCCTTAAGGAGTTCTTGCTCACTTGGTGTGTGCAGGGCGAAATCATCAATCCATGCTTTGAGGCAGTTGCTCATCTCAGAGAAACAGGGGACGACTTTTCCTTGGAAATTCTGTGCACTATTGCAGCCGCCTTGGAGCGTTCTAGTCGGCTTGTAGACGGCGGAGTCAGTCATGAACGCGTGTAAATGTTGGTATTGGTCATAGAGAGGCATCTGCCAGAAGCCGGAAGGAAAGTCCACAGAAGCGAAGCATCGGCTCTCGCGCATGTCAGATGTCTCACTCTCCAAGTTAGGCATCGGCCAGGTCATTGGCTTGGTGGCAGAGTTGATTCCACGGAGGTCGATCGTCAGTCGAAAGTATGCCGGGGGTGGCTTTGGCACAATGAGTGGGGAAGCGATCCATTGCGCATTGGTAGTTTTCTTGATGAAACCGTATTCTTCAAGTTTAGAGACGACTCGGTTCATGAATAGCCGTTTTTCATGAGGATAACGCCTTTGTTTGGCACGGATTGGTCGAGCATTCTCGACCACGTCGATCTTCATTGGCTCGACTTTGGCTGGGGGTCCTGGACCAAGACGAAGGCGGAGAACGTCGCCGAATTCTTTGGTCAGTGTACGAAGTTCCAGTAGCCCTGGTTCAGATATCCCATTTTTCTCCGCACGTGTGAGCATGGCTTCGATTGCTTCGCGTTTTTCGGAAGGGTCATCTTCGCCGAAGTCTAGCCAGTCGTCGTCCGCATCCGCAGAGGCGCTGTCAATTCCCTTGTCACTGTGATATACGCCGTCTTGTAAGACACGTGCGATTTTTCCACCGCTGTCTGCAGCAGGTAGCGCGGTAGACATGTCTATGTCTCCATGAAGGCGGTCAGCTGCGGCAGCAAGAATCTCTTTCGTGTTAAGCCCAAGAACTTCAAGAGTAGGTCGACCCAGGAGTGGTTCTGTCATTGGCTGTTCTGTAACCAGCCACTTGAGGTTGCGTATCATGAGAGAACACCCGTGCCGCACATGCATCTCGACGTCGAGAGTAGCAGATTGCTTACACAAGATGTTTATGTTGTTTCCGTCTCTTCCCTCACCTACAGAGAGAGAGAGAACAACCGGTCGTACAAGATTTTTGATGTGAACAGACCCACCTGCCTTCTGAATGCGGTCGATCAAAGCCGTGTCAGTCAGGTTGTCGTCCGCGCCGATATCTGCTACGAGCAAGTGGTGTAGTTTCTGACCATATGTAGCGGAAAAAGTGACACTACTCTCCATATGTAACTCTTTTCTGGGATCCCCGCTGACTCTCTTCGCACCCTGGTTAAATCTTACCGCCTTCTGGGCTTTAAACTTTGCGATAAGTTCGGGCTTATCGTGATCCGGACAAGCTCGACAGTCTTGCAATAGATGCCTGATGCCTTTCTTCGCATGTGGAGGGTACAAGCAGATTGGGAGCTTGTCTTTCTTTTGGATTGATTTTGTAACCTTGTTAGTAGACGCGGCCCCATACCCACTTTCGTTCCCTTTTTTAGAGATGTTACTGTCGTTATGTTTGGTATTGGAGTACGTTTGGCAGTAAATCGCTTCCTTGCGGATCATTTTTACGAATGCCTTGACATCCTTTTTCAATCTTTTGTCAAGCTCGATCCGTTCAGTCATGACATCTCGCAACTTTTGCGGTAGGAGGTGTTGGCACATAAGCTCCGTCGATTTTTCTGGGTTATCTGTACAGAAATCACCATAGCCAATCTGTTCGAGGCGCTCGAAGAAACAGCTCGCAAAATGAAGTACACGAGCGCTCGGATCCGCTATGTTCATCGGCATCAGCAGACCTCTGAGTGCTTTCTTGATGCACTGTGGGTCATATCCAGACTGTGGTTTCTTGACAAGACTTCCGATGAAAGTCTTAATGTTCTCCGATGTAAGTTCTTCTGCCGACTTATCTGGTGCGATGGCATCGAACTCACCAAGCATTACCATATGCTGGAGTAGTGTGCGGTCGATGCTTGCGGTGTACGGTGAGACGGTGAGAGTCGGGAGCTCTTTCTGTTTCTGTGAAACTTCAAGCTCATACCGTTCGCGTTCCTTTAGGAAGATGCTGACCTTGACGGGGTCGACGCTCTTCAGGACGGGATGCGTAACTGGAGTGAACATGGTCACTGCTGAGGTTGGGTTGGTCTCGTTTTCGTCTGATGCATCCATATCGAAGTAGACGCGGTTTACCTGCTCTGACGTGATTCTGGATCTGGCGGGTGTCGTTCGGGGGGAGTGATAGTGTTTCCGACGAGTTTGCAGGCCCATGCACACGTCAAAAGAGTTGTCTCCTGGCCAGGTAGACAGAAATTTCTGTAGACTGCAGGTAGACTGCGGCTGTGGGGAAAATTTTGACTCTGTCCTCCGGGGTGGAAGGACGGCCAGGCTTGTGAGCCTTTTATGTAAAAATCCTAGTCCCAGAAGGAAAGTAGGTTGAGAAACCCGGCGTGGGTGACACTGGAGGGATGCGGAGAAACCCGGCGTGGGTGACACAGGAATGATGTGGAGCCTGGCGTGGGTACCACGCACAGGCTGATAGAATTACGCTATTGAATCATACCGCAAACGGTACCTATCACTGCCAGTCCCTGCAACAAGTCCCCGCATAGAGAACTGCAGTCTACAGTATATGGACCGTGCCGTTCTATGCATGGCAATTGGAATGAAAAGGAATGAATTAATTGTCGGAGGGCTAGATGGGGAGTTGCGGTCAGCAGACACAAATGACGGATCAACGGAATGCGTCTTCGAAGAACATGGGGACTGGGTAGTTGCTGTGCATGTGAAAAAAGAGTCAGGAGTGATGTATTCAAGCATTCGAAAGGGTGTTGTGATGGTATGGAAAGACCAGAAGCGAATTAGTTCGTTTGATGTTAATTCAGAAAAACAAGATACGAACATCAGTTGCATGGAGATCCTTTGCCTCAACAAGTTATTGCCTTTGGTACTGAGGAGGGACCGCTCGAAATACTGGACCTCCGAGGTGGAACGAGGAAATTCGTGGACGGGCATACCAGATAGGTGAAATCACTTGTTGCGAAGCAAAAATGAAGGTATTCTACTTTCTGGATCCTGGGATGGCGCGATTCGGTTCTGGAACACACAAAAATTCGAACCAATTCGAAATGTGCAAGGTCGCCTCCTTGCTCGTGTGAGCTGTTTAGAGCCGAGTGGTGACGGGACACTCCTTGCATCTGCATTGGAAGACGGCAAAGTCCAGTTGCGGGAAATGGCGACATTCTGTGAAATATGGTGTCCTAGGAAAAGGGTGGAAAGCAAAGTGGTAACCGGAAATCAGATGCAGCTTGCAACTGTCGGCGAGATCACCACATCGTCAAAGAGCACGAAACAGTCATCAGTTCACGGCAGTGACAGTCTAATTCCAGTTCCAAGGCTGTTTTGCAAAAAGGATATGATCGTAAGTTTCTTCAGCGACGTGAAATTTGATAGTGGCCGCACAACAGTTCCAATAGCAATCAAACTAAAAAAAAAGTCCGACACAGTTAACGAACGACATTGGAGAATTAAAAATAATTATACTTTTTGTAGTCCGTTTCCGGTCGTTCCTAGTTCTACGTAAAGCTAGTTGAGTAACCAATTTTTTATAGCTTATCCTAGAGTTCTAGCTATCTACGTTGCGCCGCAATCGGCGATTGTTCCCGCCGGCATCAGAAATTTCGGCCACAGCTGAACGGTCGGAACCGTGCCGCCGTGGCCAAAATTTTTTTGCCGAAAGGGCGCGCCACGGCGAGTACAGGGGAGAGTAGTGATTTACTGCACCTTATCCTCCCGACTGAGAGACTGTATTGATACAATTTTTATCATAAGCCTCCGGTCGGGATATCGTCATGTTTCGACGTTCGACGTTCAGAAGTGTGACGCGATTCAATCCGGATTCCGGACTGTAATGCAACGCTCGGCGGGCGCCATTAATCTCCTCCACCACAATCCACACGAATTTCTTTCGTACCTGATCGTCCACTTTTTGCCGCCTGATCGTGCGCCCGCTACTGCTGATCGTGCACTTTATGCTAACCGTTCGATTTGACTGTGGCCGTGCACCTGCTACTGCTCATTTCTCGCAGACAACCGTCAGCTGTAAAACTATCAATTTAGGTTCGATCCGATGCTTTGCATTGCAACGGGGATAAGCTGGTGCAGACAAACGCAACTTACCAAACGTTGAGGTCTCTCCAGCTACCATCAACACGCATCATTTCCTCTCTAATCTGTCGCGCTCAAAGTATTTGTACTCTTGGTGGAGGAAACTGCAGCCGCAGACATCAAAGCCCATCGCCCGAGCGCAAATGTTTGCGGCTGTGCGTCACCCACAATTGGCAGTGGTAAGCGACGGTTAGTCAACGGATGTTTCCACTTGCAACTACGTGCAAAACTACCGATCGTTGCCAACTCAGCTCACGCGTCCTCTAACGCAGCAAACAGAAGAGATGTTATTGAAACTAAACTATCCATTAATTGTTCTGTCTCTATGTGAGTTTGCAAGCTGCGTTGCTCTCATGCTATTGGAAGATGGATATTGGAAGTATCTACCGACACTAATGGGCTGAATGATACTTGTCATGTATTTTCCATATGTACATGAAGCGTGCATGTCATCGCCATCCATTCGATTTGCCATGTACCACTCACAAAGCATCAGTATGCATCACTGTGGACTTGGATATCATTCATACTCACAAACAAAGCTTAATGCTCATGAAATTCGTCATAGGAAACTGTAAACGGGAGTGTACTTACGGTTTGTGCTATCCGCTATTACCACTACCGCGTGATGACGAAACCAAAGCACTCTCATTTCAACGCAATATATCATCACAGCAAGTCGTTTCACTCCAAAATTCCATCCACTTATCTACAATTGCACCCTCTCTCAATTGAAGCGACTTTTCGTTCTGCAACTACTGCGCGCGCTTGGCAGTGCTTGTGTAGAACCCAAGTAGACGGAAATAACAATTCATGAAATGGAAATGAAGTTAGTAGTAAGCATGGATGATTAATGGAATGAGTGGAACGGAGAGACAAATAACTCTACAGATGGAAACGGTTATCCCGTAAGGTAGAATATACGTCGGAAGGGCTTGCTTGATTTTTTTGGTGATAATTGTTCGCATGTTTCATACTGGACTCAAAGAGGGATCTGCCATCTCATTTTCTGCGTGGTCGCGTCAGATACATCTTATTCAAGTACGAATCAGTTTACTTTCTGATGAGAAGTATGCACATCCAATGCTGTTATGCAGAATTGGAACTATGGAAGGTAAAGTACATATGAATTCTTCCATGTGATTGGCGCACTCCTACATCTAACATTCTGTGTAACATGGCGATGGTAATTTTGATACCGCAACAATACATTCGAGTATAGATGATTAATTTGCTGCATCCCAGATGCATCTATAGACAGATCTTCAACGTGATCGATACCCCATTGCAGAATTCGTTTCATTTCTGTTGCTTTTGCTCGCATAGATTCCACTCCATCCGCGCCCTGATGCGACGGAAAGAAACCAGTTATGTGTCTAGGATCTGGACTAATGAGTATTTCTCCAATTGTCGGTCGTAAATGTCCAGTCAGAACTGGAGACAAGGTCGATACCTTGTCTTCACCGGCAAAAATTGCTCTAAAACAGTTTTCTCTCCTCTTGATCTGCAGGAATGGCGGTGATCTACTACGAATTTCATCGCGATATTGAGGACAGGATAGTTCATATGTGAGATGCTTACAGAGTAAAACTTTACTGTTCATGAAACCCTTGCATGAACATGTCCACAATAGTCGGTTTGTTTTATACTCATTGGTAGGAGCAGTAGCACTAAGGCGGCTCCATTCGTTAGCAAAATGCCTCCACCAAGCAGGAACCTTGTTTCCAGAGCACAACATCCCAAAATCTGCCGCACACTTCGGAAGCATTTTGACTGATAATATGTACACAAGAAAGTCGCATCTTGGCCTGTTATGAGGTAGTAGATAAACACGTTTTAGCTGCGACCAATGTGCCTCTACCATCATTGTTGTCTTTGCAATAGGTAAAAAGTCTTGGACTTTTCTTCCGCAGAGTGTGAACATGTGATCCTGGTACCAATTTTGCAGTAAGTATGTTCCATACCCGTGTCTCCCAGTCCCTGGAATAATTCTTTGATTTCGCTTCGTGCAAACTGTAGGGAAGTAGTCAGATCATGTTCTGGACACAGGAAGGGATGAGCATTGTAGTGCTCGGAAACCAACCGAAGTAGTGGCTGTTCCTTTCCTGTAAGAGCTTTATGACCACTTTTAATGAGTGCATGGAGCTTTCTTTTGATTGCAAGCTTCATGTGCCAGACACAGATAGAAGGATTCAGATGATAGGCGCTTTTCATGGAGTTAATCTGACCCCAATCTTTATCAGTGAAAAAGAAGGTAGGATGGAGGTCAGGTAATTCTTTCTGAACTGCCATAAAAAAGGCAGAGGGTGACTCCTGACGTGTTCTGTCGTACTCGTCACGCCCAGCGCCAAGAAGTAAGTACGCCAAAGGGAAGCCCGAACCCAGGACAGAACCAATGATAGCAAACAATTCAAGCTTTGTAGAATTTGTTCTGTACGTAGAGTCAATAAAAACCTCTTGAATGTTCATTGCGGAAGTTATATGGCATCCGAGACTTGTCACGATCCCAAGGGCGAAGGGAGAGGACATATGCATCACTGTAGGACCAGCCGGGATGGCGGTCACTAAGAGAGTTCTAGAATCGCTTGCCTTGTCAGGGCGTGTTGAACCGTAACGCGCTCGTGAACTTGCGTTTCGCACGTCGCTCGGTCGCGGAGGCGATCGGGTGGTACAACGGCGGAACGCGCAGGGTCGATCGCAACACGGGATTCGCGGGCCGGCGCAAGCCGTGATCTCAGGGTGAGATCACCGAGTAAACTCGAGCTCAACACGATCCACACAGGGGTCGTAAATCCCTGGCCTAGCGGTATGCGGCGCAACGCGCGGTCTCGCGGTGCGACGCAATTCGACGGTCGGTAAACGCGACGCGCGCGCACGTACGTCGGCGATCGTGAGCAATCCGCACGCAACGTTGTAACGCAATCGGTCCTCGCGACGCGCTCAACGCTTAACTCGTAGCTGCGAAAGTGCTGACTGTTTATTGGTAGGGTGCGAAGCCATGCGACCACTAATAGCTAACTTACTTGGGACAGGCTGTCCTTGTGTGGCCGGCCGGCGGCGGCCGCACGCTCGCACGCAAAAAGGGAAATATTTTGGGAAAAAGACTTTCGTCATAAAAAACCCAAAAAGGGAAAATAAAGGGAAATTCGCGGAAATCGCTACACGTGGCGCGGCTCGCGGTTTCGTGGCAACGTACGCGCGCACGCGCTCGCATTGACGCTCCGTGACACGTAATCAAGACGCCACGCGTACGCTCGCTTACTAAACTAACTCAAACGGATGCTTGCGGACTAACGTAAACGCGCGCGCTCGCATCGATTCCATCGACCAACTTAAATTGCACGACACTCCCCCCGACTAACTTCACAGCGCGTCCCCGCGCGTAACGTTCTTGTGCACACCTTCAACTTTCTCCTGTCTTGTTCTCCTCTTCCAATCTTCTTCTTTTCCATCCTTCTACTTCTCTTCCATCTTTCTTCTTCATCCCGCGCGCGTTCGCTCCGTTATCGCCGCACGCGCTCGCGCTTCGTGATGTCGCGCGATGATAACGCTCTGCCGAGTTGGCTTCGCGCCGGCGCTGCGCCTCGCGACGAACCTTCGACGCCCACTAACGCGTCTCCTCGCACTGCGCGCATCGCGTTCCCTTCTCTTTCAAGCCCGGAGAGTCCCTATTACACGTCCATGGCGCAAGCATCCTCCTCAACCGTACCCGTAACCGCGAGCGGCCGTGGCGGCAGTGGCGTCGTCGCATCGTCTGATGTTGTCGCTACGGTGGATGCGACCGCGACTCCAACTTCTGCGTCCGCTGCGCGCTCTGGGAGCGGCGTCCCACTTCGTTCGGTTCCTGCGCCTGCGTCCGTTTCGCTTCCGTCGGCCGCGCAAGACGCTCCCGAATCGATTCCGCGCGCGCGCTACGACGACCCGATCGCGTTCCGATTTATGCCACGCCCAATGCCGACGTAGGCGGAATTGGGCCGTCGCCACTTCTACCCGCAGCGCTTTCAGTGGACGCGCATCGCTGATGTGACACGCTATGCCGTGTTACCCGGCCACAAGGATGCGCAAGCGGTGTGGGACGCGCGGCGCGAATCGGCGTTGTGCGATTTGGCGGTCCCCGCGAACTTACCGTGCGACGCGTACTTTCTCGAAGACGAAGCCGACGAACGACTCGTACGCCACTTGGCCCGGTTGCGCGTGATGCGTCGCGACGAATTTGCGCGAGTCGACCCATGGGCCGCGGCGCCCAGTGCGGGCTTCTTACTTGATGGCGGCGTTCCGTGGAACGACGTCGAACACGAGGGGGAGGCGAGCGTGCCGTGGATCCTGAATGCGGATATGCGCCCGGAAGCGCGGCGCGAGTTGCGTTTGCGGCGTACGTCGGGCTACTTCGTTACGTATCGCGATATCGAATTTCGCGAGTTTCCTGATGACCGCGTCGCCGCTTTCTTCCCGCGTTACGATGCGCGCGATTGGCCGGAAGCGCCCGACTCGTTGTCGGTGCCGCTTCCCTGCGTGTTCCATTACGCGCCGTCGGTACTGCTCGGGCGCGACGTTCCGGTCGAGGCTCGTTCGTATTTCTGGGCTATCGCTCTAAGCGAGTGGGTGGTGATGGTTGCCGCCGCGTGGCTTCACGTCGCTTACGTCGAGCGCCGCTTCTTGCGCTTAAGCGAAAAACTGATCGCGGGAATCGAGCGCGTCGGCGTTTCGGCGATCGTGCGGGGTGGAACGTATACGGCGGCGCATCTCGAAAGTCTCCTGACGGAACATCGCGCGTGCGCGAGGGACGAAACTCCGGTTTTTGATCTCGCGCCTGGTATGGATTTCAAGGAGGGCGGGCAATGGTTGCCCTGGAGCGCGGAGCGTGGCGTCGTCGACTGGGCGCATGGTTCGCTTGGCGTTCACCGGCATACTGAAATTCCACATCTCCTTCTCAAGTCGCCGCGCAATCCGTCGCGCGAAGCGTTTGCGAACTTAGAAGCGCGCGATGTCGTTACCGTTGATGCAGTGTTATCCGCGCTATCAACTAACGAACTGCACGTTATGCGCGCGACCGATTCGCGCGAATACACGCAGTATCTTGGCATGGCGGCGCTGCAGCGGCTGATGACGTGGCGGCAAGTGACGCGGCGACCGTTGTCAACGAGGCGGGTGCTGTTTTGGCCGAATCAGACGCGAACGTGTTGCGGGGCCAGCTTGCCGCCGCCGAAAAGGGCCGGGAAGAGGCGTTGGCGCGCGTATCGTTGCTCGAAGGAGCTCGCGACGACGCTTTGGCGCGAATGGCTTCCGCCGTGGAGGGCCGCAGCGAAGCGCTGGCGCGTCTGGCCTCGGTCGAGGAGAGCCGTGACGAGGCGGTGGCGCGGGTGACGACGGTTGCGCAAGCGCGCGACGACGCTGCGGCGCGCCTTAGCAAAGCGAACGCAACGCGCGACGAAGCGGTGAGTCTCGTGCACGAGGCTGAAAAGACACTTAAGGAAGCGGCTGAACGCGAGGTGACGTTAGAGCGCAAGGCCGGGGAGGATGCGACGCGGATCGAGCGGATGCACAAGGACATCGGCGACTTGCAAGAGCGCGTGGCGAATTACGAGCGAGCTGCCAGCGGCAATCGTGCGATGATTACGACCCTTCAGGAACGTTGCGAGGCTGCTACTTCGGCGCAGGAACGGGCGGAACGCGCGCTTAGCGATGTCGAAGCGAATCTCGCGGGCGAACGTCAACGGGGCGCGGAGCGTGTCGCTGCGGTGCGTCGGGTGTATACTGCGCGTGAACGGGAGACCGTTCGTAGGATCCAGGATAAAATCGAACGCACGCATCGCCTCGGCACGACGCTGAATGATATCGTTGGCTCAGTGCAGCGGTCGCCCGAAACGTCCGCGGCGGGGGTGGTGTCTAACAGCGAGACGCAGTCGGTCAGCGGTCTTAACGAGGGAGCGGAACGGGAAGTTGATGCGTCGGTCGCGGTGGGAAGCGACGGGGCTGGTCGCGGTGGCTCGCGTCCCAAGACTCGCACTCGCGCGGCGGCCGCAGCGACTGCACGTCCCGGCGTTCCTCCTTTGCGTCTCGGCGTGCAAGACTGGCGCGTCGTCCGTGTGCTGAATTCCGAGCGACGACGCAATCACCAAGCAGACACGGCTTCAAGTCGTGCTCGCACGCGCGGCGCAACGGGCAGTTCTTCGAGCCTACGCACGCGCCGCGAGGATAACGCACGTGAGTGAGCTTCTTCGCCCACATCCGAGTTAGCCGGTAACCCATTCTACTCCCTTCATTAAACCTCTTATGTTTTGTTAACTTTGCCTTGGCCATTCTTCCTTTCGTCCGCGCGGCGCGGGTGGCGTTTGCGGCGCATGCGTAGGCTCGACGGTGTATCGCGCACGACTGCGGCGGCGTCCAGCAGCTTCTCGGAAGGTCGTGCGGATGTCCGGGCGGATAGCTACTAGCCACGGTTCGGTGCGAATTTCGTCGCGCGAGTCGCCGCTTGAAGCGGTGATTGCCCAGTGAGCGCGTCGACGCTCGGAATTCACGAGCGACGCGGTTGGGGGCGCGTGGGGCGAGGCGGGAGAGAGGGGGATAGAGCTGTTGGCCGGTAGGCATACAGAACGGGCGCTTTCTCGTCGCGCTTATCGTTTCGCGTTCGTCGCGTTTCGTTCGCGTTTCGTCGCGTTTCGTTCGCGTTTCGTTCGCGTTTCGTCGCGTTTCGTTCGCGTTTCGTTCGCGTTTCGTCGCGTTTCGTTCGCGTTTCGTCCGCGTTTCGGAGACTGGGTTTCTAATGCTCTGGTTTTTAGCGAGCGTCTAGGTGGGGTCCCGGCCCCGGGGGTTTGGGGTTCGCCATGGCCTTCCAGGACGAGGAGGACGGGCGTGTGGGTGGCATCCCCCTTTCCAGCGGAGGCTTTCGTTTGCTGGTATTCTGCGTCGTTCCCAGCCACCCGTGTGGTTCGTCGCGTACGCGCGTATGTGAACAGCCAATCCGGGGGTGCCATCAGGAAGCATCTCGCCACGGCGTCGGGGCAGATCGGCGCCGTCCATTTTTGGCCTGCCCCGGCCTCGGCTCGTTTTTCGGCCTATAATCTTCCAGCACCGTAAATGGCCATGCTGTATGGGCCAATCCCTCCTCCGCAACGACCAATCCGGTGTGCGCGCTTCCCTTTTTTCGCGCGTAATTGCGCTGTCGGGCGTGCCCACTCCTGGGGATTCTGGCGTTGTCAGCATGGGGGATGGGAGGCGAACGGCACCTGGACTCCCGGCTACGGTTGCCGTTTGGGTTCGTGCGGGAGCGGAAGGCGGACGGTGGAATGCGACAGTTGCGCGGTGAGAACGGCTACGCGACAAGACAAGCGGCGATGCGGCTGCGCGGCGAAGGGTGAACGCGATTGCGTGGCGTCGGTCAGCGCGGTCGCGTTGCGTCGAACGGTTGCGCGGCAAGCGGTGGCGCGGTTGCGTGGCAAACGGTGGCGCGGTTGCGCGACGAGAGCGACATGCGGCGGGGGCGTAACAACAACGGCTGCGTAGTAGCGATGGCGCGGTTGCGCGGAATGCAACGACAGGCGACGGTTGTCCGACGACAACGATTGCGTGGTAGCGCGGCGATGCGACGACAGGCGGCGATGGGAGGCTTGGCCCGCGTGCTTATCTACGCGTCGGTTCCGGTCGGCGTAACTGGCGCATTCAGCCCCGTTCCGCGCGTCAGTTGCGCGGTGCATGCGAAGGCGTTCGTCGACTCGCGATGCGCGCGCTCGCGCGGCTAGGCGGCGTTATACGTGGGGCGTCGCCGCGTGCCGGTCGCTTACTACGATTGCGCGGTGACGTGGCGTCAACCTCGGTGTTGCGCGCAGTGTTGTCAGAGGCGGAGCGTCCGCGGTCGCGGCGGAAACGGGCAACGATGGGCGCGGGTAACGAGCTTTCGGGCTCCCAAGTGTCGTCGCGCGGAGAGAAGCCCTTCCAGCGTACACGGAATACGGGCGCACCGGTGTCGTCGACACCTTCAGCCGTCAATCTGTCAATCATGAACTCCCGCGTCCCGTATCCTGCTTCAGGATTGACCTTGCGTGCGTCCTCGAGTATGCGTTCGTCACGTCGCGCTGCGTCGCTTGTGTCCTCCGCTTCAGTCCCCCCTTCTTCGCCGCTTGGCGTAACCGGCGCACGCGTCGCGTTGCGCGGTGCTAGGCGAATACAGTCGGAGCTGACGAGTTCGGCACGCCGTCAATTATGATTTCGTAAGTGTGCCCGCGGCAGCTTGTGACCGGGAAGGGTCCCGACACGGGATAGTCCAACTTCGAAGGGCGCGTTCCGTCGTCGCTGCGTTCGTGTTGTCGCTCCCGCGCGAATGTCCAGGTATACTTGATCGCCAACCTTGATGCTTTTGTTCACCGCGCGTGCGCCGCGGTCGAAGTCGCGTTTGTATCTCGCTTGCGCTTTCTTCAACGCGTTCGCTGCGCGCGCGTACGCGTCGGATAGCTTCGCGAGAAACTCCATGCGGAGGAACGGCGTGCTGCGAATCGTGTCGACCTGCTCCGTCCCAGCGATACGGGGTAGCGCGTGAGCGTAAGTTCGAACGGCGACGTATTCGTCGAGCGGTGTATCGCGCGGTTGTATGCGTACGCCAGCGCGTCTAGGTGCTCGTCCCAATTCTTTCGCTCTTCGTCGACGTAGTGGCGCAGCGTCGCGACGATGGTGCGGTTCATGCGCTCGACCTGCCCGTTCGATTGCGGGTGATAGGTAGTCGTGAAGATGTTACGCGTTCCCATTAGCGCGCACGTTTCCTGAAACAGCTTCGAGCGGAACTGCGGTCCGTTATCTGAAAGTAGCGTGCGCGGCGGTCCGTAAACGAAGACCCAATCTCGGCAAAACGCTTTTGCGACGGCGAGCGCGGATACGCGTCCGAGCGCGATGAGTCGACAGAGCTTGCTGTAGCGATCGGCGATTACGAGTACGAAGCGGCGTTGGCGCGGGGTCTCGGGCAGCGGTCCCAGAATATCGATAGCGACGTCTTCGAGCGGGCGCGTAGCGGGGAATAGCTTCAGGGCGTTCGTATGGCGATATTGCGTAACGCGGTTGCGCGCGCACGCATCGCATTGTCTCACCGTTGTGTGCACGTCTACGCTCATCATCGGCCAGTAATACGCGCGTCGAATTGCGTCGTACATGCGTCGCGCGCCCGGGTGTCCTGCAGTTACCGCGTAATGGTTCGCTCGCAGAATACGTCCTTTTATCGCTTCGGGCACAACTATCTGCGTCGCGTCGTCGAGCGGAGCGGTCCTCATTAGTATCCCGTCGGGGGACAGATGGAAGCGCGATCGCGGCGCGGTTTCGACGTCGCGCTTCGCGTTCTGGCATAATTCGTCCGTCGCCTGTTCGCCAATCCACTCGTCAGTGGACACGGGCGGCTCGATACACGACCGAGTTGCCAGTAGGCAGGCCAAGCTCGGGTAGTATTCTGCGTAGTCGCATAGTAGCGCAGCGTCGGTTCGGTCGCATGCGTTCGCGTGCGGTTCGACGATGTTCGCAGCGCCGAAGCAGGATATCTCGTCCGGTATTTCCGTCTCGTCGCAGCTTCGCGTGGCCATTCGCGAGAGCGCGTCGGCGATAACGTGGCGTTTTCCCTTCTTGTATTCGACGTCGAATTCGAACTCGGCGAGTCGCAGTCGCCAGCGCGCGAGTCGTCCTTCCGCGGACGTCATGTTCAGGATCCAACGCAACGAATTATGGTCGGTGCGAACCGTGAACTTTCGTCCTTCCAAGTATGCGCGTAATAGCAAGACTGCCCATACGACTGCGAGGCATTCGCGTTCCGTCGTCGAATAGTTGCGCTCCGCGTCGTTAAGCGTGCGCGACCAGTATCCGACTGGATGTAGTACGTCGTCGTCCGCGTCTAGCTGAAGTAGCACGCATCCGATTTGCCCTTGCGACGCGTCTGTATCGAGCACATACGGGTGTCCTTCGCGCGGCAGGCGGAGAATTGGCGGAGACAGCATCGCTTGTCGCAATGATTCGAACGCGCGCGTCTGCTCCGGCGTCGGCGCGGGTAAGCTGTCTCCTTGGTCCTTCTTTAGCAACTGCGTAAGCGGCGCCGCGACGAACGCGAATTTTTCGACGAATCGGCGGTATACGTTGCAAGTTCCTAGGAAACTTCGCAACTGCGTCTTCGTCGTCGGGTACGTCGCATCGCGCAGCGCGTCGCACTTCGTCGTCGGTACGGAGAGCTTCCCAGGCGAAATAGTATGTCCCAGGTAGTCCACCGAGCGCTTGAAGAACTCGGTCTTCGCGAATTTTAGCGAAACGCCTGCGCGTCCGAGGATTCCCAGTATCTCGTCGACGTGGTGCACGTGCGCGTTTACGTCGCCGGAGAAGATGATTACGTCATCCAGGTAGACAAGGCAATGTTGCCACTTCACGTTCGCGAGCAAAATGTCGAGCGCGCGCTGAAACGTCGCGGGCGCGTTCGAAAGTCCGAAAGGCATGCGGCGAAAGCGATACGTACCGACGTGCGACGTAAACGTAGTCTTATCGCGGTCGGCGTGCGCTACTGGGATTTGCCAGTATCCCGAGTTGCAGTCCAGCGTCGTGAAAACTGTCGCGTTACCGAGCGAGTCGACGCAATCGTCCATGCGCGGAATCGGGTACGCGTCCTTCACGGTGGCGGCGTTCAAGCGGCGGTAGTCATGCAGAAGCGGGAGGTCCCGTCCTTCTTAGGCACGACCACGACCGGGCTCGCCCATTCCGACGTAGCGGGTTCGATTACTCCAGCGCGGAGCATCTTCTCCACTTGCGTACGGATAATTTCGCGCGACGCGTGTCCGGCGCGATACGGCGGTTGGTTCACGCGGGTCGCCCCCGGAACCAGCTCGATGCGGTGCTCCGTCGCGTGAATGGCTCCCAGCGTGCCGTTCCACATGCGCTCATGCTTTCGTAGCATCTCGATAATTTCCGCGTGCAGGTCGTCGTCTACTCGCTCGTCGCGTAGCGTCGCGCGTAAGAGTTCTTCCCAAGGCGGAGTCTCGTTCGCAATTTCGTCGGTTTCGCGCGGGTCCGGCGGTGTCGTATCGTTGCGTCGCATCGCGTCGTCGGGCGGTCGGTCTTGCGGGCTCGGCGCTTCCTGAGCGACTTGTAGACACCCCACGGGGTTGGGCACGGCGGTGCCCACCTTCATGCCTTTGGGCAATACTTGTAGACGAGTGCCAGCGTTGTGTACCTGTACTCGGAAGGGTACATTCCTTCGAACCAGCGTCTCCCCGTTGGTTAAACGGAGTAGTTTCTGCGCGTGGAGGTTAGTCGCGGGAACTACAATGCAGCGCCCTTCAGCGCTCGTGGTAACGTCGATCGCTCGCGTCGCGTTCGGCGGAATCGATGTGCGGCGCGCAGCGCGAATAGGCGCGAAGCCTGTGGGTCGGGTCGCCTTCGCGGTCGGCGCGCGGCGCGGTTTCGTCGGCGTACGCGGAAGCATCGGGACGTGGTCGCCATAGCGGGTTCGCAACGCGCGCTGCGGTCCAGTGTAGATAATTTCGACTACGCGGTCGATGAAGTCCGCTCCCAAGATACATGGGACGGATAAACGCGGCATCACCAAAAAGGTTTGGAGGTGCGCTCGGGCACCTAGAAAAACGCTAAGTCGCAGCGACGCGTTTGGCGCGAGGCGTCGTCCGTTCGCGTCGATAATCGCGCAGCGCAGCGTCGGCGGCGTAGCGTGGCGCTTCCAGTCGGCGCCTAGTACGCTTTCGCGAATGAGGCTCGGGCCTGCGCCAGTATCAAGCACCGCGGTCACCGCGGTGGCCGTGCGTTGATTATACCCGACGCGGGTCTCGAGTTTGTAGTTCGCGGTAGGGGTCTGAAACAGGACCACTGTTTCGGGTGGTAACGGAGGCGGTTTTTCGCGCGGTGGTTGCGTCGGCGCGCGTCGCGTATCCGTTGAGTGAGGAGGAGCCGGCCCACCCGCTACGGCTCCTCGTAGGCGTTTCCCGGGTCTTCTGCAAAACGAACCGAGTGGGGCGTGAGCTGCTCGCTGTCATGCGCGTCGTATTCGCGCGTCCGATCGTTTTCGCGCTCGCGCTCGCGCTCGCGCGCCCTCGTTTTCGCGCGTTCGCTCGTTGCCGTCGACGCGCTGTCGCTCGCTCTCGTTCGCGTCGGCGTGCGCGGAGACTTCGAAGACCTGAACGTTGCGCTGCAGGTTCAGTTCTTCGGGCGTTAGGCGCGCGTGGCTATGCATTTCGCGAATCGCGGCCTGCTGCTCGGACGAGAGCAGTGGGCAATTCACCATCGGGTGCCCGAACTTCCTGCATATCAGGCATCGGAACGCTGCCGTGCGAGACGTGTCGGCCGGTGCCGTCTGCCTCACGATAGGCGGTGGGTAAGTCGCGCGCGGTATGTGCGCCGTGTACGGTCCCGCGCGTTCGCGTTCCCGGTCGTCGGTATGCGCAGTGCGTCGTGAGCGGTCGGCGGGCGAGGCGTCGCGCGAGCGTGGCGTGCGGTAATTCGACGAAGGAGTGCCAAGCGAGGTCGGACTTCGCATGGGGCTCGGAGTCGAGAACTTCCGTTCGCGCGGAGCGTGCGGTGTCGCGGCGGAGGTCGAGACGTTTGGCGATGAGAAGCCTGATGGTGGGGTGTGCCCCACGGTCAGAGCTTGCATCATCGGTGTCTCGTCCTCGTCTACGTAGAGCGCAGGCGTTCGTCGCAGTAGCGGTCGCGCGCTCGTCGTCGGCGTCATCGCTCGGTGCGTGTCCCCGTGGCTCTGCGCCATAGAGACTAGCTCTCGAAAGGTGTATCGCCGCGGGTCACGAGACAGCGCGTCCCGCACGAGGTGTTGCGCGTAGGGGCGTAGACCATCGACGAAAATAGAAACAAGCGTTCGCTCGCTAAACGCGTCGCCGCAGCGCAGCGCTCGTCGTCGTAATCGCGTAGCGAATTGCGTTTCGGTTTCCTTCGGGTCTTGCGTTTGTTGCGCCACGTCGCGGTACGCTTGCGCGACGTCGCCTTCGCGCGCATAGGTTAGCAGGAGCCACTGAACGGCTTCCGCGTAGCACGTAATCGAATCGACGCCCGCGCGCGCTCCTCGGAACGTTCGTCCCACGTACGTTTGGAACGTGTCGCGCGCTTCGTCGGCCAGGAAATACTTGAGAATCGGCAGCGCTGCGCCTTCGGATACGCCGGTGTCGTCGCATGCGCTCTTGAAGTACTTCAGAAACGATAGTACCGCGATTCCGTCAGTGCCCGTGAAATTCTCTCCTTGCATCGAATGGCGCACCATCTTCGCGGTGTTAGCCAATTCGCTCGCGATTTCCCGATTAAACGCGCGGTCCGTATTTCGCAAGCGATACGTGCGGTACGAAAGCGCGCGCGTGAACAGCTCGTTCAACGGCTGGATCTCTACCAGCCCGGGGTGCGCGGGTCCGCCGTCGCTATTCGAGCGCGGGTGATCATCGAATGACAGGTCCTGGCGCGCCAGTTCCAGCCATCCTTCGGGATCCGCGTTACGCGCGTAGTTCGTCGGAGTCGCGCGCGCTGCGGTTCGCGTTCGGTTTTCGCGCGTAACGACGCTCGCGCGGTCGGTATTGTGCTCCTCGCGGGAGTCCATCGTAGTGACGATTAGGTTGTGGACTTGCGCCCTCATCTGAGCCGTCAATCCACGTGATTGGCCCTTGATGGCGCGGTCCACAGCCGCTCGGACTTCTGCCTGGAGCATGCATTGGAACGTAGGGTCTTCCACTACTTGTCGAACCAAGCTCGGAAGCGTTGCGGACGGCGTAGCGTGCACGTCGGAAACGCGGAACTCGGCCTCGCGCTTCGTTGCGGCGCCATCGTCGGACGTTTGCGCGTCGTCGTCAATGCTCGCGAGCGCTTGCGTCGGTAGCGGCGGCCACGGGGAAGCGGTAGGGTCAGGGATGTGTGAAGCGACCAGTGCGTCGACTGCGTGCGTTTGCGACGCGACTGGCGGCGGTTCGGTCGGCGCGTTCGATAGCTCGCGCGTAGGGGGATCCATCGGCGCGGTCGCGTTCGATCGTCGCCTAGGGAAAAGGGAAAAAGGGATGATGGGAAGGGAGAAAGGGGAGTTCGGCGCGCGTCAAAATCTCGCGTCGGCGCGTCGAAAAATTGGCAAGTAAAAAGGGGAGCGCTTCCCGAAAATTGTCTGCGTATCGGGCGCGCGTAGTAAGGGTGAGGGGGACGAGTTCGCTCGCAGGAGGGCTTCTTCCTCGCTCGGAACGCGCGGAGACGGGTCTCGACCGTCTGCGAACCCAATATTTTCGGCACCGCCGAACCCGCGTTAGGGTTGCGAAATAGCGCGCGCACGCGCTGCGTCGTCGATCGCGTCGTTCCGCGCTGCGAATCGTCGTAGTAGAGGTAGGGTAGTTATACAAACCAGAGAGGCTGTAGCACCGCTTCCGGGATTGCGATACGCGCGCACGCGTCAATCGCCCTCGCTGTCGCGCACGACGAACGGAGAAAGGGAAAGTTAGAGTAAGCGATAGGTTTGGCGTCCCGTGTTTCCCCAAGCGGATTTTCTGTTCTTCGCTGAGTTCGCACGTCGGTTCGCGCAATTCTAGGTCGAGAGACCAGTTGTAGGACCAGCCGGGATGGCGGTCACTAAGAGAGTTCTAGAATCGCTTGCCTTGTCAGGGCGTGTTGAACCGTAACGCGCTCGTGAACTTGCGTTTCGCACGTCGCTCGGTCGCGGAGGCGATCGGGTGGTACAACGGCGGAACGCGCAGGGTCGATCGCAACACGGGATTCGCAGGCCGGCGCAAGCCGTGATCTCAGGGTGAGATCACCGAGTAAACTCGAGCTCAACACGATCCACACAGGGGTCGTAAATCCCTGGCCAGCGGTATGCGGCGCAACGCGCGGTCTCGCGGTGCGACGCAATTCGACGGTCGGTAAACGCGACGCGCGCGCACGTACGTCGGCGATCGTGAGCAATCCGCACGCAACGTCGTAACGCAATCGGTCCTCGCGACGCGCTCAACGCTTAACTCGTAGCTGCGAAAGTGCTGACTGTTTATTGGTAGGGTGCGAAGCCATGCGACCACTAATAGCTAACTTACTTGGGACAGGCTGTCCTTGTGTGGCCGGCCGGCGGCGGCCGCACGCTCGCACGCAAAAAGGGAAATATTTTGGGAAAAAGACTTTCGTCATAAAAACCCAAAAAGGGAAAATAAAGGGAAATTCGCGGAAATCGCTACACGTGGCGCGGCTCGCGGTTTCGTGGCAACGTACGCGCGCACGCGCTCGCATTGACGCTCCGTGACACGTAATCAAGACGCCACGCGTATGCTCGCTTACTAAACTAACTCAAACGGATGCTTGCGGACTAACGTAAACGCGCGCGCTCGCATCGATTCCATCGACCAACTTAAATTGCACCACAGTATAGACCGGTGGTGATGTTTTGTACCATGATGGTGTGGTCGTCTATGCCGTAGAGGTCGCGCACTGCTGTGGCTCTGTCTTCCAGTTTTTGTTTGGGTTGTAAGGATGGGGTATGGCCTAATTGGCCGAAGATGAGTAGCCGTTGGATCTTCGGTGGGGTGTGGTGCCAGAGGGTTGCAGGAATTTGTTGTGTCGCTGTATGCAATGTGCGATTGCGTTTGAATACTGAATCGTAGAGGGCATCTTCCCAGTATGGTGGGGATAGGTTGCTGTGTGCAAGGCATGCTCGGACGGCGTTCATCAGTGTACTGTTGACTCGTTCAGCGATGCTGTTTTGCTCCGGGTGTAGGGGACGGTGGTGATGTGGTGGATGCCGCGAGCGGCGAGTTGTTCGCGAAGTGTACGGGAGGTGTATTCCGCTGCGTTGCCGGATCGAAAGAAGGAGGGATAATGGTGTTGAGTTGTTTTGACCAGTTCCATGTGGTTGATAACTAGTTGGGGAATCGAATTGCGGTCGGGGATACAATGGATCGTTATGTGGCGTGACTCACGCGCTCGGAGCGCGTATCTACAAATGTTATGAAGTAGCGGTGTCCGTTGCGGGATGGGGGGCTGATTGGACCACAGATGTCTGAGGATATGTGCTGGCCAATTTGGTGCGTGTGTGAAGCGGGGCGGTGCGGGAACGCCTTGGTTTTGGATGTGGCACATGAGCTGCAGTTTATGTCTGCGGTAGGGTCGTGACGGTGTTGCTCGAGGGCTGGGAACATGGGTGGGTTGCACATTTTTCGAAGTATGGTGGGGTTGGCGTGTCCCATTTTGAGGTGTAATTCATGGCTGGGAATTGGTTGTTCTGGTGGGGGGTATGTGTGTGGTTGTGTTGGCCGTGTTGGGTGAGGTGTTTGCCAGTGTTGATGGTGGCGGTTGTTGGGGAGTCTGTGTGGTATGGAATAGGGTGGAAGAGGGGGGTTAGGGGTTGGTGCTGGTCTGTGGTGGACTTCGTGTGGTTTGACGGAATATGTGTGGGGTTAGGGTCTGGTTGAGGGATGGCCTGTTTGCCTTGCGTACTGTTTGGAGGGGTGTAGGTTGTGCGGTATATGGCTGGTGGTTTTTGCGGGGCGCGAGTGCGCTGCTTGGGATTGGTTGGTGGATTTCGCCAAGGGCGGGACCACTCTATCTTATGCTTGCAGCGCGTGTTTTGCGATGGCGCTTCAGGGGGAGGTGTGCTGCGTAGTGACCTTGTTTGCTCATTCGGTCTGGATGCGTTGCTAGAGCTGGCGGTATTGGAGGGGGTAGTTGATGGCCGAGTGTTGGCGGAGGATCCGGATTGCATTGTGTTGCAAGTGTTTTGGGGGTGAGGGAGAAGGGGTGGTTTATTGGGGATGGTGTATAGCCCGTTGTGGAATGAGGCGATTTGGTAGGGGGTGGGGTTGTGAAAGGGGGAAAGGTATGCAGCAGCGTCCGTGAATGTGACAGGTCCGTGGCGTGAGGCGATGGAGTTGACCGACACGAGATTGTGTTGGACGTCTGGTGGGACGACAGCGTCAGTTATCGCCAGAGGGATGTGTGGCGTGTTCAACTTGAATGGACCGTGGTGCGTGATGCGATGTCGGGCGTTAGTTGCTGTGTGCGTGTAGCGGGGGGATTCGGTTGGCCGCATACCGGGCTGAGGTGAGCGAAGGTGCGACGGATGAGCGCCTGAGTCTAGGACAAACTTACTTTGCTCTGGGTTGGGGTGATTTGGGTCGTTGTAGCTGTGCGGTGTGTCCATTGTGTGGAGTTGTTCGTGTATTATGTTGGCACGTGATGTCAACTTATTGTTGCGTTGAGCGCGGCATTCCATGTTTGTATGGGTGGAAGAGTTGTGATATGAGCACCCTTTGGTAGCTTGGTGGGCTCGTCGGGCTGATTTTGCTGTGGTGCGGCTGGCGGGGTGGTATTTGCGGTTGATGAAGGGGAGGGGGAACGCGGGTTGAGGGAAGTTGGTGTTGGTGGGGTTCGGTTTGGTGTTGATGTGTGCTTGAGCACGGCGCAGGGCTGTGGTGAATTCATGAATGGTTGATGGGGGGTTGAGGGAGAAGATGGCGTGAAGAAGTTGATAGTCTGGGTGGTTGCGTATGCCGTGAATCATGAATCGTATAGTCGTGGATTCGTTAGAGATAGTAGGGTAGCCTGCGCTTCGCATTCTGTTTCGCATCGTCGTGTGTTGTGTGATGTATTCATCGATGCTGTCACCGATGTTGAGGGTGATGTTTCTCTCTTCGGCTTTGAGAATTGTTGGGTCAATGGTGGAGAGCTCAGTGACTTTGTTGCGGATTTTGATGAGGAAGAGATGCGGAGGGATTCAGAGGGATTCAGAGGGTAGCGTGGATGTGATGGTTTTGGGTAGGCTGGAAAGGATGATGAGAGATAGCCGATCTTGCTGGCGTTTGTAATTGGCAAAGTCGGCGGGGTCAGTGGGTGCGGTGGTTGATGCATTGAGGTAATCGTCGAGGCGGAGGTCGGATGCGAGAACTTCGAGGGTACAGAGCCATATGGGGAAATTGTCGAGGTCGAGGGTAGGGAGGTGAGCGCGTTCCATGATTGGTGAAGATACAAAGGAAAAGGGGAGATGAGATAGTGGGCAGTGGGCGCTTTAAGGCCGATAACCTGTGAGAAGATTGTGTCTCTTGCGAGTACCTTCTTCAGTTTATTCATTTGGTTAAGTGGTTAAGTATAATCTTCTGTCCTGTGACCGGGGAGTTGCGGTAATGTGTGGAAATCCAGAAAAGCGGCTGCTACTGGGCCAGGAATGCTTTGACACTCTGCGGCGGCGAGGGCCGAGCCCACGTTACTGGTCAGATGCAGCATGCTAGAATCGGCGAGTTTAGATGTTCAGAGTGGGTTTTTTAGCCGAGTGTTGTCCGGCCGGGTATACTGTAATTTTCTCCACAGCATTGTCGAGCAGTGTGAGACAGAAACGATTTTGAATCTGCATCGTGTTCGAGAATGCTGCAGAGAGCGACATGTATCGCATCGGAAATATGTGCGCAGGCGCGACGCAACGGCGTCTGCTTGGCAGAGATGCGGACGTCGTGTACTACGGTGGGGCTGGGGCTGTGTGTGGCGAGAATGATGGAACCTATGAGGTGCGGGACGGATACATCGACGGGTCGATCTGGTTTGGAGAAGCGACGGAGTCATTTGAGGACTCGCTTCTGCGTGGAGGATGGTTTGAATCGTGATTCGTCGAGACGGATGACAAAGGCTGGACAGCAGGTCGGGATCAAATTGGGACGGTAGAGATAGCTGCCACTGCGGCACCAGCCGGCATCGAGTAAGTTTTGATAATCGTGCACGCCGAGACGATGGGCCCACATGCCGTAGTTGTGGGAGGAATGTTGTCTGCCACAAAGGCCACATTTGGAACAGTCCGCGTCAACGCATTCTACAAGGCTGCGTGCGGGTACGGGACTGTTAAAGGGCTGCATGATGTTGCGGATGGTCGGGTGCTGGAAGGATGGCAGAGGTTGTGACGCAATGTGTGTACAGAGAGTTGATGGGGCTAAACAGCTCAAATAATTCTACTCTTCGACTATAAACTTTCTATACTAGTGTAGCCAACATGTTTAACATCTTTATCAATATCGTAGCAGCTAATTCATAGCACTTCTAATACATTACTACTCTTTGTGACCCCGTAGCCAGATTTAGCTGATATCAAGTCTACGTAGATGATAGCTGTAGACCGAGGAGGAATCACCATGTTATGATGGTCAAAATTTCCGACCGCACTGTAAATGGTAGTGGAAAACACGCTCGGGAGAACAATTTTTGATGCGCGTTTGAACGCTTCTGTTTCAGCGCGTTCTCAAACGCATTACCGCGTATATCTACATGCTGCATAGATTCATTCGTTTCTGTAAACCATTTTGTATGCAATTCTTCATGAATTGATATTGCTATAGGCCATTCCACCCTTAGTTCCAAAGCCATTCCACTCTGAACTACCTCCACTTCGAACATTCCATCACTTTCCCCTTGCGGTAACACCATAACCACTGTAACCATATCCGTACTTGTTTTTGGTAAAGTCCACCTGAAAACAACGTGAATGGGAAGGAAATCACTATATTGCTGTCCTCCACTTCCAATTCCAGTATTTGTTCCACCATTAGTGCAATCATCTTCAAATTCCAACACACGACTTACATCGATACCACGAGTATTGGAACCAGTTCCACTGCTGTTCAAACGCTTCGCGGCTGGGCCTTGCACACCGCGAACTAGTCTTTTCAGCCCGCTCCCAGAGCCTGTTTCAGAGGTTCATCTTTGCAGGGATAAGGTTAGAGTAGAGTAGAATGGACAATAAAATAATGTTGAATGAACGTACCATTAAAAAATTCTCTCTTCTGGTTATTGAAGCATGTTCGAAAGCTGGAGAGGGGGTACTGGCGGAAAAGCTCTTGGCTCGCATGAACGTCGGCCGGCTCGTCGTCCTGACCAATCGCCCCCCTCTCCAGTATTGAACGCAGCAGTACAACTGCTGGTGATTTCTTAGTAAGCCTAGGGAGGTTGGGGGGACGAGGCATATTGGTACCAGACATGATTAGGACGGCGAGCCGACAACGCAACGCCAATTTATAGATTGCCGCCAACAAACTCATGGAGAAATATTAAAATCGAACTTGATAGAAAACAATTACATCTAATTAATTGAACAATTACAAAAAACGCAAATATTATACTCATTTCAGGACAAAGTTTTAATCTTGAATGTAATGAAATGATGCATAGGCCAGCTCCATTCTGGCTTGATGGCTCAGTTTAACACATCCAAAACTTTTGCCAAAACTTATCGAAACTTTCGAGAACCTAAAATTCGAAAGCCAAAAGTTCCTACACTAGTACGATACAAGTGGGCTGGTTCCTGTATATTGTAGCTTAGTATCGTATGTCCCAGTTGTAGGAATCTTACAAGCCAGATACATCAGGGAAGAAAACTTTCGCCACAATAATATCCGAAACTTTCGCTCTTCCGCCAAAACTTTCGATCTTTCGCTGCCAAAAGTTCATATCTCGTTCTACTCCGAACAATTATTGTTCTACCAGTATGTTCTATCCTCTAAGTAGAATCAGCACGGGAGAGCTTAAACTCCTGCGAAGTCGTGGCTTGGAACTTTCGGGCCGTGATAAATTGTTCTACCGAAACTTTCGAAACTTTTGGCAAAACTTTTGGCAAAACTTTTGCTTGAACACTACCCAAGTCTTACTCCATAAGTATAGCATACATCCGCAAATCAAAAATTCTTCGGTAATGATTTGGTTTTGATACCTATACAGATAACAGGATGCTCCGAAACTGCTTCAATTGACCTTGCAAATGGTTAAATGGATTGTTTTTCGACCACGATATTATAGCAAAAGCTTTCGTCGAGAAATCTTGTCTCGAACTCTATATCAGCTTAAACGGAAAGGTTGCAAGAAGAAGTTTTCAATGAAAGTTTTCCCCGAAACGTTTCAGTGCAAACGCTCCTCTGTTTTATTCCATTGCTAACTTTCTATAAGCTGTTTGTTATTCCAGTCTGCAGAGATAATTGACTGATTCATAGCATCTATATCCGGTATTGTTTATCGATGGCTATAAATACTAATAGCCACGATCGGAGAGAACATTATTCTTCAAAAACGTATTCTTCCTGAAAAGTATACTTCATCTCCTCTCTACTGCCAGGATGTCTCATAGATCCAGAGCTGAAACTGTGGACTTTGAAGCCATTGCAGCTGAAATGTCAGCATTGCTCATGGATCTCGCATATTGCAACATCGCCAGTTTATTTCATTTTTCGGTGTAAGTGCAACTGTCTGCGAAAAAGCATGGAGAATGATTTTTTTCTAATTTTCCTGAAGGATTTCTCCCTAAGCATCTGCTTTTTGGTCTTCTACTGTTGAAGACATATGGAACAGAAACTGTTTGTTGTTCTGTAGCAGGAGTGTCAGAGAAATCATTTCGGAAATGGTCATGGTTATGCATTGAAGCACTCTCCAGTTTGAACGTGATAAGTTCATCTTTCATGATTGATAGTTCTCGTTATTTTTAATCAAACTAACATAGCTTCGTTATTTCTATAAGATTCACATTGGAGAAAGGTTTGCTGATGTGTCACCAAGTGATACATCTTGCGTCATGACAGTTGATGGAACAGATTGTCGGATTCAAGAACCTACAACTTTCAATCCAATTTGGTATAGCCATAAGTTCAGAGGTCCAGGACTGCGGTATGAAATCGCAATAAGCATTGCCAAGGGCCATATTGTGTGGGTCAATGGCCCTTATCCATGCGGATCTCATCCTGATGTGAAAATTTTCCGAGATTGTTTGAAAAGTCATCTTCTACCCGGAGAAGTTGTCCTGGCTGATAGGGGTTATACTGAATAAAAATGCGTTTCAATTGCTCCTGGGAAGGATTTGCGTACTTCTAGTTTGTTATGCGCTCGCCATGAAACTCTTCACGGTAGGATAAAATCCTTCAAGGCAACTAGTGATGTGTTCAGGCACTCGAAATCGAAGCACTCTGTTGTTTTTCATGCTGTTGCGAAACTATGTCAACTATCAATCATGAATGGAAATGAACTTTTCTCTGTTTAATGTAGTCTATAAGTTGCACCTGATGAATAAATCTTATCGCATTGTTTAATTTTCTTTCTTAAGTTCTTTTCTCCTTTCCAAATGTATTCGCGACCATTTTCCTCAAAGAGACATGTATCCTAGGATAGCAGTTGTTGTTTTAGAGTACATGATCATTTTAAACTGGCAAGTTCATGATTGGAACAGATGTCATCTCTGTGAAAATCCGTAATCTCCTTTGGTTTCGCTATAGAAGAAACTTCACTAATCGGTCGCTTAGCGCACCCAACGTCTCGGAAAGCTGTTCCTAGTTGAAATGAGAGTATTTATAATAGTTAAGATAGAAATATATTTACCTTTTCTTATCGAGAAACACATACTTCTGAGAGGGATCACAAAAGAGGAAAAGAAAAATGAAGAAGGCTTGAACAAAAGCGCAGGAATAGTTTCATTCCGCTCCTGTAGCGGACTGAAACTATTCCTGTTCTTTTGCAGGTCTTCAGTCCTTTAGAGATATAGGAAAGATACAGTCGGCTCTACACTGGACAAATTAATCCGCTGGTTACACTAGTCTGAGATCGAATCGTTAAGGAATGAACAAGAGCTAAAGGCGCGCTTCGCGCGCGTCTGGAGTGCGGCGGGGTCGGGGGATGCGGTGGGCGAGGGGATCGCGGAGGGTGGTGGGAGCGGGGAGGGTGGCGGGGTGCGCTGGCGCGCGCGGAGCAGCGCAGGGTTGCTGGTGGATGCAGCGAGTATGGGACAGCGTGTCGCATGGGGTGGGTTAGCGTGGCTGTGGCCACTGATACAGTATGGCGAAATTGGTAGCAATTTACGATGACACTGAGTGTCGTTGATAGTGGTATGGCAGCCTACACTGATATGGCAAGTGGACAAACAGATGTCGAGGTTTGCTGCTGCTGAATTTTATTAGTGGGGCATTGCAATGTTGAATTGGAATAAATGGAGCAGATATGGTGTGATAATACAGTAGTGGGTGGTACAGTAGAATGTAGAAATTTAGTTGAAACTGGAGGGGAAACAGACCAAATCATTACTATAGTGAGAAGAATCCATTGTGTTCTGAATGAATTTTGGAAAATGTTTTAAAATTTTAGCTTTCGTAAAGCAAGGAAAGAACATAGGTGGATATCATGTTTTGGGATTGGTTACCGCACCTCCCGGCGGCGGTCTCTGGGACAGGCTGTCTGTTATTAGCATCCTGACACAAATAACAAAATTTGGGTGTTGTTCAAATTTTAAAATGTTTCTGAGACTTTAACGAACAGGCCAAGTCCACCAAGCGCAGGTAGGGTTTATTTGCACAGCAATGTTGCTCCAGGAAGTCCTATTGGCAGTGCTTGCGTCTATGATCCCCCACTTGTCGAGGGGAAGCCCATCATTTTCTACGTCTAAAGATCACCGACGCTGTCTCCGGCAGGCGATCTTGTGATTAGATCCTGAGAAGCTCCCTATGAAAACGTAATTTGTGGAATATTTCTGCACTTCAAGGTCCAAGTCGAGACATGATACAAGTATTCGTCTCGAACTCTGCAAAACCAGAACACCGATTGCAACAGCGCTCCATTGGTTCACGAGTTATAGTAAAGAACTGACCAATGTTGAAAGCCGAACAAAGACGAGGAAATTCCCCACCGTAACAATCAAGCAAGCACCCACTCGGATTTGAGCTGGATACATTTGGATCGGGTGCAAGCAATGGCACATTCTGCGAGTCTGTTCCACATCTGCAGGTACCAAGAAATGGTGTATCCCCAATCGACGACATGGTATAGATGCAATCCTCTGGTCCAAATGGCGTGACTGATGGTGTAGGAGAAATAGAAGGAGCTGCCCTCCCACATGCAAATCCACGGTTTTGGCCGGAGACACAGCTCACTGGTTCACACCCAATGTCAATGAGAAGTCTATCACAGTCGTTTCTGGCGTCGCTTTCAGCGCTTCGGCAAATGTTTGGACAACCAGTAGCGACTGATTGCGTGGATCCACTGCTCGGCCTATGTATACATTTGAACCTTTTGCGACGAAGTGGGCATGAATTGTCACGGATCACTCGACAATTGGCAATGCGAGCACATCCAGATCGGCAGTTTCGGATTGCAACCCGTCTTCGGAGACACCTGTTCACGGAACAGACGCGACACCTCTGCCTGTCCAGAGTCTGTGATATCTTGGGCGAAGATCTGGAGGCGATGCTTTGTGTAAACAGGCTGGAAGTGAGGACAAGAATAGTAAAGAGGCAGAAGACCGAGAAGATTGGACGGAAGTTCATCTTTCGGGAAGGATTGATACGTCCGGTGTTTCGACGCAATGCTAGTCAGAGCGGACTACCGGGCTCTTATATTTGCTGAACGGAATACAATAGTGAGGGGTCTATTACTAGGCCGCTATGTCACTGTGACGTTTTGCATCCCAGAGTAAATGTCAAGAGCCAATTTGCAATGCTAAGAGAGATGACAAGAAGTGAAAACTGTGTGGGGGGCAGTCACTTCAATTGTTTCATGTCTCTAGTGTCACTACTCATGGGGGCGTGTGGAAAAACACCGTAAACTGTCTGAAACCCTAACAAATCACGTGCGATGTATCACGCTGAAATTGATGCAATGCAGACAAATGGCAATGGTGACAGACAAGTTTTGTCTGCTCAGGGAGAGGGGCGTAATTTGTATTGTTGTGCTTGGATAGATCCAGTTTGATTCTGTCTGCAATCTCGAATTTTGATTCCAAACAAATCCAAGAGATGGACCTGAAGGGCATTCAGGAAATAGAGGCATTGTCAAGAGATCGAAGTTTCGAATTGCCCAGATTGCAGTTGACAGAAGATGGAAGATGAACATTCTTCATGCGCAAGGTTTAAAATAGAAGAGTCGCTGTTATGAAGCGCTGCTCTTCAGATGACCGATCTGATCTGCCATCATGGCAATGGCAGTGTTACAAGTTGTACCAGATTATATTTTAACCATTTATTTTGGCGGGATTCAGCCGTTGCGAATGGATCCCGTTTTTCCTGTGATATCGCAATTCCAACTCACCGTTACAATGAAGTCATGTCACTACAGTTGAATATTGCAACTGTATCTACGTTGTAGATACATTTCGTGAGTAAAAGACTCGTGACCGAACTGTTTCAGCGAATGATATGAAGCTCCGTTCAGTGCACATTTACACTCTCAGACCGTGTCCAGCAAGCAGTATTCGGGAAAATGGCGTGGCAGCTAAGTACTACAACGGCTTCGTCTTATAGTAGCTAGCATGTTTTACTTGAACTCTGATGCCTCACTCCAGCAAATCACACAGGCACTGCTATTGGAACAAAACTGTTCACAAACGTAGTAATGGTACCACCAGCAACGCCAGCAATAGAAGGGAAACAGTCTTCACTAAATTGAAATACACTAGATGCAAAGTTTGAAAAAGAACTGCTACTGAACAAGGTTTGGCATTCCTGAAGGCTCGGATCAATCCCTAGAAGCGATGAAGCACACATGGCATTGAGCAGATTGGCTCCAGGAATATTGCTTGGAATGGCCGCAATGTTGAAAACATTCAGTCCTGTCACACATACACACTTCAGAAGAGTAAGAGCATTCTCACAGATGGGCGCCAGGCCAGGCGTCCCTACCGGTGTCATTGCTGTTGCGGAGGCCGTTTCCTGCCTTATTGCAGCTGGAATAGACTCCACCAAGTTCACACAATGAGAAATAACAAAGAAACCCCAGATTAAAAAGGCTGTCTTCATGGCTTCTGAGAAACGGATGGATAATTTTGCACTCCAGTGGGAAATTGCGTCCTTTGCGCACCATCAGAAGAATGCTTGTGGCTTTTAAGTTGCTGCAGCACCTAACGATCAAAGCGACAAATCCGGTACGGAACATGCTCTGGTCTTAGTATCCCAGAGATGTGGACGTCAGGATCAAGCTGATGTCAGTATATATCAAAATGTTTTCCAGCCAGATTTGCCGATCGTCAAGGGCAGATAAGCTTTCCTTTGATAAGATGGATAGTTGATAGAATCTGGCGACGGTTCACGTCCCATTCCAATTTTGTCGACTGGGTGCGGCCCTGTTTCAATAAATGAGAAGAGGAATTCCTCCAGCCTAAAATACCATTGTTCGCATATTGCAGACTCGTAAGATTCGTTTCAAACGTGTGAGCTCAATGATGGCAAAGTCGTGTTCTTGTATTGGCTTCTGTAAGCATTCCACACTTGGAAAATGCCATGTGTTCAGGACAACTTGGAAGATACTTCATAAATGTTGCAACCTGTCACTCATGATTGAGATGCTGGAATAGATAAACTATCCCTGGACAAGTTCGAAAATGTTCAAACTCCGTCTCGGGGACAAACAGAACGAGCCGAGGTCTCCGCGGCAAGGGGAGCGTGCGATGGATCTCGGAATAATGTAAAATTAGACGAATTTCCTCTCGTGCTGATCTTTCAAGAAATTCATACGGACCAAATGAAACGTGTACCCGCTGGTAGCAGCACTGGAACCATGCCTTCCCGCTTGGCTCACACATAGCTTGCTGAGGACATCTTTCCGTGATGATTTGTCCTCGCCAAGGGCTTTAAAGTTTTCTCATGTTACAGATTGTGATGCTTGGCCGAAACTGTGTTCAGATTTTCGTCTAATTGAACTGGATTTAAATTGGTTCAGTTGTAGTTTATAGAATTGCCTTCAGGTCAATCTTGATGTAAGACAAGTTGTTGGTGTTCCAGGACAGCAAATTGAAGGTGCTGTCGAGAGCATCGATAGATTAAACTTCTCAGTGAGAAGTTTCTTACAGTTGCAATCGACAAATTGATGTATGGTGGAATATACATCTAGCCGTCTAGAGTAGCAATCATGAAATAAAAGAATCCACCAGTAGAAAGTGTACACAGTAGCTATTCTGGGATCATGCAAGCTAACGTGTTCCTCTTACCAAAAAACCGGCCCGAGAACTGGTGAGCAGGATATCTTCATTCTACAAGTTTGCAGTATACGAATAGAGCGTTCAAGAAACAGAAAGTTGTCCTTAATGTATCTGAAAGGACAAAGGCAACTCACATTTCACGATGAGACATATCTTTGTAACCTTGTGAATCTTCAGCATATAAAGTTGATACGTTCCCGGAGTTTCCCCGAACCGAAGAGCTGCAAGAACACCTCTCAACAATCAGACAAATAAACCACGCATCACCCATCTCCTTTCACTGATCAATAACTGAAATTCGCAATGAAGACTTCAATCATCATCGCATCTCTGGCGCTTCTTTCCATGCCTGTTTTCTCAACACCATCGCAACTGAAAGAGGGAGAAACGTCTTTGAGACAGGCAACGGGAGTCGAGGGGCTTCCAGTTTCCACCGGTGACTTTCCACAAGTATGTTTGGACGCTCTATCGCTTCTGCAATGCTTATGTGTGACCGGGATTCAAATCTTGGATCTTCCACCATTGCCGAATGTCACACCGCTGATCAGCTCGATCAACGCGTTCTGTGCACCAGCACTGGAATCTTCCGTTCTCACACTGAACACGTGCAATGAGTTTTTGCTAAGCAATCCTCCAAACATAATGACGTCGATTAATTTCGTTGTGGGTTTTATGCAGCAGTGCTTCCCGCTGATTCCACCCATTCTAACTGATGCTATCGGGGATTTCCTTAGTGCTTAGGCGAGGCGGGTGAACGGAATGGACGATATCGCCAAATGTGCGTCGTAGTGCCACTTGTTGGTGGAATTTGCTGTGTCCAGTCGACGAATTTCAATTCCTGCTGGCTGTCTGGATTGGTAGACGTAGAAACGGGCTGCCCATACGTGTTTTTCCGGACATAGAGGATCAGTGTGTTCGGAAATCTACAACCCGATCGTTTTAGGTAAACAAATACAACATCCCACAATGATAGCCATGAAAAAATTGTGATAAGAAGAGAGATCATCGTGCTTTGTTCAGTTTCAAACTACGGCCACGCTTCGAAGAACTCGGATGTGGAGGTACCATCGACGATACTGCGTGCTCCCACGAGGTTGATCCACTGTGCCAAAGCCAGTTCGATTCAGGAATGATATCCCGCTACGCGCTCTGCGCCGTCGTTGTCGTCCAGTGCAAAGTTGGCCATAGCATCCAGGGTCATTGGGTGCCACCATCACAATTGAATACTGCATCCATTCGACTGTCAAAGTTCGACAGCTGTTTTTTAAAAAAATATCGTTTTACGGGTTGAAAACATGCGCGGGCCGATGGCGTACGGCATGCCACGAGCACCAATGGAAGCTGCGCTTGCGTGACTCGTGCGCATGAACTGTGCTCATACGCCTCGCAACTGGTTGAACAATACCATGTGAGGCATGTGTAACTGCTCTTCCTTTCGAAAGGCTGCCATTTCCAAACCGTGAGCCGCCTTTCTAGATGCAGCACGTTTGCTTTCGTGCGTTGTGCAAAACTGTAAACACAGTTACCGCAGCCCAGCCTCTGTACTGGGGTCTAGATGCACATTATGACAGCATTTGTGTATTCGTCAAGGGTCTCAACATCATTGAATTGAGTAAACCATGCTCACAATTGCGCCAACGGATAGTAATCCCCCTGAAACGCTACCTACAATCTCCAATGGAAAACTACCTGTTAGCGGCCCGGGTCGCACACGTACCTTACTGTTTCAGATCCTGTCGCCATGTCCCAGTAGTTCACAGTGCACTTGTCGTGTAGGCCGGGACGGAACAGCGCGATAACTTCTAGAATGTCGTGTTTGAAACAACAATGCAGCATGCACATAATTCCTAATCAACAAGCGTGTCATACCAGTCAACGCGAGCGCCCCCCTGTCAAAAGTGTGTATGAACGAGAGACGTTTCTGCAGTTGTATTCGCACTGTGTTCGGCAGCGGACAGCCAGACTTTACACCGCACGCACGAAAGCATGTTCACGCCAGGGGGAGCCCAATTCAGAGTATGGCCTATGGTGTGCAAGAATAGAACCTCATCTGTGGGCGAACCTATCAATTGAGTGATGTGACGTACAGCGATTTGATCCCAACAAGGTAAAGTCTGGCATGGACTGTTTTTCCGCATTGGTTTCACGCTCTTTCACGCGGCAATCTGCATACTGTCTACTTGGCGAAAATTTTGTCATTGTTGATGCTTCTTCGCAGTGGAATTATGGTGTTGGCGAGTAGTGTCACGCGTGTGCCCTAGATATGTATGAGATTCAACGGCAGATTCTGACATAACCAATCACATGCTGGATTTTGTCAGACTTGCATTTCAATCGTTACTGCCGTGTTCGAAGCTGGCAACGTATTTGGAGAGCAAGATTTGTACACAACAATACTCCACACGATGAGCATTGCGATTACCAAATGCTCTCGTTAGACCATTGCCAAAAAGTTTCATACTTGCGCTGGACGAGTAGATGGCAAGCTAGAAAATGTGCTCAACTAGAGGAGATGAAACATGATGATTTTCTAGTAGGACGATTTTACAGGTTGTGTGTGGCTTTCCGGATAATTGGGAACCACAACCAACAGGCACATTATAATCTGGGTGCATTACATCTGATGTCGCCGAAGTCATGTGATAAGAACATATTATTGATCTGTCTGTTGTTCGAAGAAAGAGGACCAAGAATATCCACCTCGTGCAGGGTGAAAATGGGCAAAACTCGACCGTTCAGGCTGGCGGCTGTACATTGTTGCCTCGGGCGCATTCAGTATATGACGCGCAAAAGTTGGAGGAGTGGCAGAACTTGCACCACGGCGTCCAGGGATGTTCTGGGCATACACGTCGAGAGTAGATATTATGAGATTGTGTTGAACAGAGACCTTGCATCTGGAGGCATCCGGGTCGAATATGGGGCGAGAATAAATATGAACAGATGCCTCATCACAGGCGCCAAATGTGATGTCTGCCAAACTTTTTGAGTAAATTGATGAGTAATTGTCAAGGAAGAGCGCTGATCAGGCGGTTTTTGGCTTATGAGCGTTTAGAGTGGAATGGACATGTGCTCGGATAATTGAGCGCAGTTGGATGGTGCCATACGCACGACAAGTATCATTTGTTGTAGCTCATGTCCCGTATCCCATACATATGACGGAATGGCTGGGTACACCTGAGCTGGCACTGGTGCAATTCAGAAAAGAGGTGCGTTAAATTAAACGCTTTGAGCACAGAACGTGTATGTGTCTGCAAATTGCAAAGCAACGTGTACTCGTCTGATTGAGAAAGACAAACCCTAGTCCAAGGGTGTGACCACCATGGTTGTCTTCGTTGAAACCAACTGCTTCCAAGCCAGACGCAGCGCAAGGACTAAGATAAAGGGTATCTTTCTTTAGCACACATCAGCAACAACACGGATCATCATCGAACGTCTTTCGTGCAGCCGAGCCGACATCGAAACGATTTGATTCGGATACGGTTTTCTTACCAATGCGTGCTCGAAAGGTCCAGCCACCTATTTGAACAATTCATGCGAGATAATAGTAGCAACATGCGTGTCGTCAGCAAACTCTAGCCCTTGATAAACTGCCACGTCCGAGAAAACAAGCCACTACTCGTCAGATCTGTGCAACATTTGCATATGGGAGACCGCATTGTGAAAGCTGGCATCTGCAGAATACTTACTCTCTACAAGTGGCTAGAATCGTCCACCATTGACGACCGTGTACGATTTCTTGTAATGCCGGTCAATGCTTGGTGCGTCTTGGTTGAAGAGTAAAAACACAGCTCCTTGGGTGGGATTCTGGGTTTTGACTCATGCAATTGCACTGGTCTCACAGATTTCAAATCTGCACACCGTTCCATCGCGATATGAAAAAGTCCAAAGTGGAATTTGACGTTACAGTTTATCTTCCACTTTAACTGCCTTACAATGAATCCACTTCCATCTTGTGCCTCCGAGTTTCCAACACCCCACTATCAGCCGCTCTATCGGCAAGCAGTACAATCCCCATCGAGCAGTATATCGTCGTCGATCACGTTCAAACATCATCCGCTGCGCCTCTTCTCCGAACTATCACTGAGTCTGCCAGGATGTGAACAACACAAAACAGCCATGACTATAGTATCGGCACTCTTCATCATGTACACAAGTTCGAATCAGAGCCATTGACAACAAACGCAACATGTATCCCTCGCCAGTACCTACTTCATACCTTGATTTTATTCCATATGACAAGTTCAACGTACGACGTGGAACTATTCTCACATCATATCCCAACCCTAATGCGGTTGCTTGGTGGCTCTAGTGGAGTTATGCAGGCATCTGATAGCATATACCCTTTCAACCATCACATCCTCATCGTAAATTGAACCTTGTTTGATCTCGTGACGTATATACAGTCAATGGAGTATCATATTCTATGACTGACATACCTATGATGCAAACCGTGTCTACCTGATTTTGGGCACACATCTAAACACTATAAGAGACGGCCGTTTCTCACTGCAGCGACGTCTTCCCGCCAGACCAACCACAGTCACTGAACACAAGCAGCCCTCTCACCACATCATCTCATAACAATGAAGGCCGTTGCCGTTCTTTTCGTCCTCCTCGCAGCTATCGTCACTGCAAACCCATTCTACGAGAATCTTGACCTCGACAAGTATGATGATTCGCTGCCAGATCTTTCCAAGCTGAAAACAACCCAACGGCAGGCCGTGCGTTGCGGCCGTGGCTGTCGCTTCAGTTTCTGCAACGGCAATTCGAATCTATTCGTAGGAACTCCCGATGTGTCCGCCAGTGACTCCATTTGCAAGAACAGGAGAAACTTCTTCGTCGGAATCGTTGGTGAGACTGGTGAAGCTCTTGTGACCACTCGAGGCTTTTCGCGTGTACCTATCTCCGAATACAGACCGGAGGGTCTGACGCAGAGCTTCTCTCGCAGCTTCTTCAAGACATTCAGAATGCCCCGAGCTGTGACTTCGGGGGTGGGTCATCAGAATTTGCAAGGCAACCAGCACAAGTTTATCGATGATCTGTGCGTTCGACTGCCAATTCGCTCGTACCAGAGGGTCAACTTTAGAGGAAACCGGGTTTTGAACCGTATCTCTACCACCAACCCGCGTGATTGCATTGCATTTAGCACAGAAGTTCCGAGAATTATCATTGAGCTGATGTGGCAATCTGGAGACGACCTTGATCTTCACGTGATTGAGCCGGATGGTGATGAGGTTTTCTTCGGAAACATGCAAACCGAGGCTGGTGAACTTCTGGAGGACATGACGTCGTTCTGTGGAACTCCGGGTTTGACAGGTCGGGAAAGAACTGTTTACGTCGCGGATGGACCTATTGAGAATGGATCGTACACTATTCAAGCTCAGCATTTCAACAACTGTGGAGATGGATCGACAAACTGGAGAATTCGAGTGTTCATTGATGGAAAATTGACTGAGACCAGACGCGGAAGCTCGAACCAGGATAACAACGAGGTTATCGACAATAGTGTCTTCAGCATTACGGTCAACTTTTAGGATGTGAACAAATGTTGCTGTTGCGGGATGCGAAGGTGGATTGCTTCGGCCTTTTGGAAGGAATATTGTAGAGGATATCGATGCAATAGGTGGCAATTGAGTGATATGGATGCATATAAGGGTTACTGTGATTTCGACTATGTGTGCTCTCTTTTGGACGTGACAGTGGATATATTGGGATCGTACGCAAGTTGGGTGCCATGTTGTCGAGAGCAACTTGGAGACACATGATGGGCAAGAGAGATTGTGAATCAAAATCGGGGGGATTGAATCTCTGCACGTTGTAATTTGCAACAACAGAGCCGTTCCTCTTCCAAACTTGTTGAATTTAAATTAGCAGCGCCTGGTACTGTAGTCGAGATAAGCAGCGATTAAAGCTATTGGTGTTTTTCTTGAATCAAGTCTACCGTGCAGAAGCCTTCAGTTTCGAATTGGAACTGATCAAGTAATAGTTCGCCTGAATGTTTCAATTTCTACCAATCAGCGTTCAGAACGCTACAATTTCAACAATGAATTTTCTCAATACACGCAACAATCTCGCGAGCAAACGTCAACAATATGGACTCGCCAAACGCACCGACACTTGGCCAACCGCCGTTTGCCCAAAACACAAAACGACGTGATCCTTATCCGATTCTTGTGGATGCAGTTTCCAAAAGTCGCCGGTTTTTTTTGAGCCGATCCCACGCCATTCCCGACCCCATTCCACATCGCTTCGTGCAACACAAATACACACATCACTTCTCCCGCACGCTTCCCACACGCCGCTATCCAAACGCGACCCGCGTCACCATGTCGTCCACCACCACCATTCTCTGCACCATCGCAATCATCGCCGCCATAATCCCGACATCCCGCGCCGCCACTTCGCGTCACCACCGCAATTCCAACCCCATATTCGGCGCCATCCGCGACGTACGCGCCATCCAACACCGCCACATCCGCCGCAGATGGCTATCCGCCGCGCGTGAAACAGGCCGTCAGATCTTCCACGGCTTCTCCGGCGAGCTATGCACATCCGACGCATCCTGCGCAGATGCACGCGTCTGTCTCAGCCTCGATGACAGCATCACACCCTGCTCATCATCCACCCGCAACCCCTGCGTCTGTCTCCCGACCGACCCGCACGACGCGCAATGCTCATGCACAAACCCGATCTGTCTCCCCGGCGACTTGTGCGCCGACTTGACCGCCGCCACTGTTTGCGCCTCCGTCGCGCTCGGATTGCCCCCCGCCCCGTGCGCTTCCGCGACGTCGGCGAGCACGGGAACCGATGGGCTCACTGGCGCGCTGTGTGCTACGGATGATGATTGTTCCGCGGAGCGTGTATGTCTCGCGACTGTGGAGGGAGATTTAGCTGAGGTTGTGCCGTGCTCGGATGCGGTTGATGACTGTCTGTGCGTCCCCACCGTGGGTGACGTTTCCTGCGATTGTGATGATGATAAATGTACAGAGGGAGAGGTTTGTGCCGCGTGGCGTGGAATCTCACTTTGTGTCCCGACGGGAATCGCCGCGTTTCTGGACGAGTGTGTGTCGCTGCTGCCGACGGTTACAGCTTCCGTTGAGACGACGCTGCTCGCTTCGCCGGATGCTGATGCTTCGCCCGGTGCAGGTGTGGATGCGCCGCCGGTGGTGGCGTCGTCGCCGTCGCAGTCACCGTCACCTACTACGGATGTTTGTGTTGATGCGCGGGCGTTGGCGCATTTGCAATCGCACCAATTGCGGTATGCGAGGCATGTGACGAGTAGGGTGCTTTGTGACAGGTTTGAAAGCTGTGCTACACCCGGTCATATCGTGGTGTACAGGGGTCGGAGCATGATGATGAGCAAGTATTGCGAGATGGTGGCGTGCGAGGACAAGGTGATGCAGGTGAATAGTCCGAGATATAGCAAGGGAATGCGTGTGCAGTCGAAGACGGATGGGCTGCAATATACAGTCTTCGCAGCTCGTTATGGTACTCGAGCTGAACAAGCCGTCATGGCCGCTGCGGTTCGTGTTGGATTGTGAGTGTACATTTAGTGTAGTGTATTACAGCGGTTAGTGTATCCCTATGTGGACAGGTTGTCGTTATTCAGGCTGCTGAAATGGTCATGTTGTCATCGTCGCAGAACCATGTGTCGGTCGGAAAGTAATGTTATCCTCTGTACACCGAGGGTAATTCGGTATGGGGTCTCATCACGCCAGTCACACGCTTCCACACCATCCTGCGTTCCCACTCCCGACATAAGTTCCAAACACAGCATTAATCCTCCTATCTGGCACGCCGTAGGCAGGTCTGCAGTTGGTGAGTGCAGAGCGCATAAATTCCTTTTCTTTGTGCAACCTATAGCAAGAATAATGCCTGTGTGCTCTTTCACAGAATCAAGAGTGTTGAGTGAGGTTCTCCCTCCTTTCTTTATTGGGAGAGGTTCTGTCTGCTTATATACCTCTGTAGTTTTCAATATTGACTGAATTTATACTCTACTACATGACTTCACATAAATCTGTTTGACCTTTTGAGCAGTTGAAATCATCTTACTGTCGGCTCTTCATTTTTCTTCAAGCCTATCAGCCATAATTATCAACTGGCTACACGGCCCCATGGTCTGATATCAGAGCATTCACTTGCCATTTGCCATCTTTGATATATACCTTATGTTTGACATCTTCAAATAATTTAAGCTACATTTCAAGCTATATGTGCTTGCAGCGCATTTGCGCTGTGGGCTTACAAAACCTAGAACATGTGGTCCGCAGCATATTGAAACAGACAAGATTAATTTGTGGTCTGCATTTGAGTAACAGATGCAGCTACGAGTATGTCTAGAGAATATATATAGACAAGTAGAAAGCACGTAGCAAAGACAGGATTCATCGAAAATCATCACATCAACAGGTTATGGGCCCAGTGGCGACGACCACTCCATTTAACCACTAGAGCTGAACCCCAACAAAAGGGTTTCAACTTCGATCATTTGGTGAGCGACGAAAGTACCTTGAAGCACAACTCTACTTTCTTGTCGACGTCATGACAAAAGAGGAAGAGGAAAGAATACAACGGTTCCACGGGCGCAGTACAGACGACTACAATCTGTGGCGGCTAAGAGCCGAAATAGCCCTCAAAGGGAAAGGGTACTGGGGCAAGCTGAACAAAGAAGACTGCCCAGAAGACACAAAGGACAAGGCTACCGCACTAATCACTGCATCACTAGGCGATGCACCTTTCAGGGTGTGCAGTGCCAAACAAAATGATCTAATGGCTATGATTGGACTACTAGACAAAAGATACGCATCTGACCGAGCAACTACTCTAATATCAACATTGACAACTGTGTACTCTAAGCAATTTTCTCCTAATGATAATATGGCGAAATACATTGATGAATTCGAATCACTGTTCTCCCAATTGGACAGAATGGGAGCAGATGTTTCCATTCCCGACACACACAAAGGACTACTTTTGCTCGCAAGTATGGGTCAGCAGTCTCCCCTCGAACCAACTGTGGCCGCATTGCGGCTTAAGGAAGTGGACGAATTGACATGGGATTCAGTGACAGCCGACCTCATTCAAGAATGGAAACGTATAAAAGATGCGAGCTGCAAAACTAAACCGGAAAAATGTTCGATACACTAGAAGCGAACACAAGACGTTCCGTTCATTGCGAGCAACACAGTCAATGAAAGACGAGAGATGCTCGTTCTGCTCGAAAACGGGACATAATTCTGCCAGTTGCTTCTACAATCCTGATTTCACTAATTGCCGAATATCTGCAGAAGCTTTAAAGCACATAAAAGGACTTACTGCAGGTTCATCAGGAAAGGTCGAAGAAAAGCAAAAGAAGCAACGAATAAAATTTGGTGGCACAGCCGTACTCCAGCGGGAACACTTTGCTGCCCATACATCAAAAGGGATGTCAGCCCAAATACTGGACAGTGGCGCGTCAATTACACTTTTCAAAGATGCTTGTGAAGTGCAAAATGACACGTACCGATACGGCTCATGTAACAGAGTGACACTTGCAGCAGGCGACAGCAGAGCCAAATGTATCGGAGAGAGTACACTGCAGTGTGGAAAAGTCACGCTCCCAAACGCGCAACACGTACAAGGGCTCAATGACACTTTAATTTTGGTTGGAAAACTGTGCGACCAAGGGAACGTGGTCGTTTTTACTTCAAAGGAGGCTATTGTAATCAAGGGCCGAACATTTTCTGTCCGTGAATCAGCCGTCATGACTATAGCAGGCAGAGATTCACGTACAGGCCTTTACACTGGTTTGTCCACAGACAAAAGACCAATGACAGCAAAATTTGGAGCCAATGACGAAGAGAAGATGACATTATGGCATAGGAGATTAGCCCATACTCACGAACGAGTACTACGAAATCTGTCAATGAACTTCAATGGCATTCCTGAAATGAAAGGTGGTATGAAAGTTTGTCATCCATGTCGATTGGGAAGGGCCTCAAAGAAGACATTCAAGTCACACTTTGAAACTGTCAACCATGCTGGTGAGATCGTTCATTCAGATTTAGTCGGTCCACTTCCAGCGAGCCATTGCGGAAGGAAATACTTTGTCACCTTCATTGATCAATACTCGAGGTACACACATGTCATTGTGCTACGCAGCAAAAGTGAAACTGCAAATGCGTTTGAAATGTACTGCTCGTGTGCACATGTCACCAAATATTTCAAAAAGGGTGTCGAAAGACTGCACACTGACGGGGGAAAGGAATATGATCGAATTGAATCAACCGAGCGTACTGCTACAACGCCACATACTCCGCAACATAACCCCTTTGCAGAACGGACTAACAGGACACTGCTTGATCCAACTAGAATAGTGTTGGAGGACTCTGGTTTAGACGCAAGTTATTGGGAATGGGCTCTTGACCACGTCGCAGACGTCAAGAATCGACTATCACACTCATCTATTGGTTGTTCGCCCTATGAGAAACTAACCAATTGCGTACCACAGATTCATCATATACGAGTGTTTGGATGCGCTGCATTCGTGTACAATCATGAACCGAAATCTAAATTGCATGCTATGGCTGAGCCAGGAATCTTCCTTGGATGCAATGACAATGGTGTCTATACAGTTGATTGTCATCAACTGGAAAGATCGTGAACTCTGTACATGTGACTTTTGATGAAGATTCCTTCCCCGGACTTGATCAATCTGACTCCAGCGAAGATCAAGATGACACTGATTCATATTTATCACCATCTGACACTAATGATGCCCCTGCAGAATTCTTCTGTACACCATTTGATGTAGACAACTCATCTGAAGACGAGAATGACAAAGTGTTAAACGTCAACAACGATGACAGAATCACAAATGAATTAACAACAGCGACGAGACCTACAAGAGCTCGCAGAGCACCGCAGAGACTTGCATTCTTTGCAAATGAAGTTGATGCCAAGGACTGTACATCACTCATCTCAATACCAATTACAACCACAAATTCACCAACTGTGAATCAGGCTATGAGTGCAACTAATAATGAAGTGAAATTGTGGATAGAACCGATTCAATCCGAATTGGACAATTTAGAAGATGCTGGGACTTGGCAGCGCGTAGGTACAAAAGGCGAATGCCCGATTCCACAAACTCAAATTTTACCTACACATGTGGTACTCAAGGTCAAACGAAATGAAGATGGTGCCGCTACCAGATTCAAAGCAAGAATCGTGGCAGGCGGGAACTTGCAGCTACCAGGACGTGACTATGATTCTGTATACGCCCCAGTTGCAGATTTCAATATCATTAGGCTAATTCTGGTGTTGGCAATACAGAACAATTGGCATACGCGGCACGTTGATGTCACAGCAGCATTTCTAAATGGTGATATGGACCGAGACGCATACGTATATCATCCATATAACCTACCCTTGCATTTGCGTCAAGACATGGTTTATCGCCTAAAAAGGCTTTATACGGTTTACGACAAGCGCCATTACAATGGTTTCGCAAGCTAAGAGAAGTACTAGTACATTCACTATCATACGAGCAGTTGCTGTGTGATGGAGCAATTTTCAAGGGTGAAGCTAAATCAGGAGGAGAGACAGTGGAAATTTATACAATCGTGTATGTCGACGACATACTCTTCGTTTGTGCAGATAAAAATGTCTTGAACAAATCAGGTGCAGACTTCTTGATCCAGTTCAAAGGAACTGATGAAGGAACACTCAGCTGGTATCTCGGTTTGAATGTGATACAAAACGGTAACCAAGTTTTACTGTCCCAATCCGCATACATTGAACAGATACTACGCCAATACAGCCTGGAACAGGTAACCAAATATTCCACGCCAATGATAAGCACATTTTATGCTGAACTGCAACACCACATGGAGGAGGAGAGCCTCCAGGGAGACAAGTATCGTAATATGATTGGATCTTTATTACATTTGGCAAACAGAACAAGGTCAGATATATCAACGGCAGTTGGTATATTGTCTCAGTATACGCAGAAATCAACCCAGTTCCTTACGAAAGCTCTAGCCCGTGTATTTGGATACTTGCGCGGCACTATCACTCACGGATTAGTACTTCAAAAGGATAATCAATTATGTGCAGTATCATTCCACTCTGATGAAGACTATGCTGGAGACAATATTTCGCGAAAATCTCGTACAGGGTGGATTGGAATGATTAACAATACATCATTCTCCTGGGGTAGCATCAAACAAGACAACGTTTCTGTATCTACTGCTGAGTCAGAAATGATAGCAATGTCAAACTGTGCTCAACATGTCAAGTTCATTCGTCTCTTTTTGAGTGAGATCAACCTGATAAGAGATTAACCTACAGTTCTCTATGTTGATAACTGTGCGGCCAAGTGTTGGGCAGAAAGCTCGAAAGGCCTTCGTAAGGCTAAACACATAGAGGTGCGGCATAGGTTTATTCAACAATGCATATCCACTGGTGATATCAAACTGGAACAAGTTCCAAGCAAGAATAATCTAGCAGATGGATTAACTAAGCCATTAGACAGAATTTTTTTTGTCAAATGGAGAGAGTCCATTGGTATTGGAATGCCAAGTGACGTCTAGTCACTGTCCCACCAGGAGGAGTGTTGGAAATCTTCAAATAATTTAAGCTACATTTCAAGCTATATGTGCTTGCAGCGCATTTGCGCTGTGGGCTTACAAAACCTAGAACATGTGGTCCGCAGCATATTGAAACAGACAAGATTAATTTGTGGTCTGCATTTGAGTAACAGATGCAGCTACGAGTATGTCTAGAGAATATATATAGACAAGTAGAAAGCACGTAGCAAAGACAGGATTCATCGAAAATCATCACATCAACACCTTATGGCATCTTTTGCCGTTTTTGTCTTGAATTTGCTTAGGAATTCCTTCACCATATCTGGTACATATTGATTCAAAGTTTAAATAGATTCCCAAGTGTAGTCTAAACCTGATCTGGCAGTCCATCCCATTCCACGCATACTTGAAATCCTCTTCCATGTTTCTTAATGTCTCTCATTGATCCTATGTCATCATATGTCGCCTCTTGTAGCATGCCCACATACTGCTCCACCCAAGTCAAGAATGGCTCCGAAAAAACAACGGGAGCCCGCAATCTTCCAACCTATCAAGTACCCAATACTCGAATCTGTTGACCCCGCAGAGGCCGTAAACTTCAAACGAGACCGAGAGAGGTATGAACTGGAAATTGCACAGAAAGAAAAAGACGGTGCTGCAATGGTTCCAACATCCTACAAAATAAGCGTTGATCCAGAATTACTCCGTTCTATGTTCTCGTTTGGATATTTCGATGAAATCGATGGAGCAAACGACATTGATTCATTGACAGACCGTCACATTAAGGACGTCATTGACAACATAGCTGGAGCAGCTACACCGGACGAGCCAGACTCTACCGTTATCGAAGCGGCCCTAAACGGATTGAAAATGGATAATAACATACACAACGCAAGTGCACGCGTATATCAATTAGCAGTCGAATTCGATAAGCGAATGGCAGAAGTAGGATACCGAACATTCAAGGACAATAATCCAAAAATGGCTACAGCACTTTTAGCCGACCGTTTGTATCCGCATGCACTGAAAGCACAAGTCAAAAACGACTTCAATTACATTCAGTCATTGCAGACGGATTGGAAAGCATTTCTTCGATATGTCGCTAAACAATCGGAATATATCGAGAAAGGGGCCGCAAGTTCACACAGGGCAGCCAACGCGAACGGAAATCGACAGAGCCGTAGCCATCGAAGCTCCAAGACCACGAAGAAAGAGTACGATCCTCAAACTGTAGGAGGTATCGGCAATACAAAGAAAAGCGAGCCGCCGGACTACCTCAACCCTGACTATCACGAAAAACATTACTTGCGGTATTGCAACAACACTTCGCCGGAGCTGAAAAGAGAATTATATTCTAAGCTCAGAGCATCCAAAAGGGCTGTAAGCACATCGAAGGTTGCGATTCTTAAGACAGTACCGCATATGCATGCTGATGACGGTTCGATTCGGGCTATATTCGCGGGAAAGGAGAAAACAGCGGTTTGTCCAGACATTGGCTCAGATATTAATCTAATGTGTCCGACACTCCTAGACAGGATGTTATTGTGCGGTGCATACATCAAAGTAAGCACGTTTCCCAAACCTCTTCGTTATGATTTGGCGGTAGAGCAAGACTCTGGGGGCAACAGAATCTTTGTGGAATGTGATAAGCAAGTTACACTTGGAGTAGAACTGCTTATAAGACATGGGAATTCGCTTACACTACGCAACACCACATCCTATGTTGCATCTCGCCCGATGAAAGATCAATTATTGTCAAGACAGCTGCTTGCGGCGCTGGGTACCGATGCCAAAGAACTTCTGTCTGCTGCATGTGCTAAATTCCACAGTGACGTCGACGTGGAACAAATCATGCCTCAAGAAGAGTACGAAAAAGGTACTATCGCACGCTTATACGATTCACGCGGACTTTTCCATTCAGACGGAGACACTTCTGACGAAACAATGGAAGAGGAAAACTACATGGAGCTGGGAACAGACACCCCTGAAGAAATCAAAGCATCCTGCAGTAAACTAATACAGGATGCAGTGCAGAATGGAATATCACAAAACGGCCAACAAATACTGCAACGACTCATGACCGAATATAGGGATGTAATGCGATGTAGGCTGGGTAATGATCCAGCCGCAAAGGTGGAACCGATGAAAATCAAACTGAGGGATGGAACGATACCGATTAAGACTAAGGTAAGGCACTACTCCCCGGCACAGCGAGCGTATATCAAATCATTCGTCGACCGAGCAGAAAAGTTTGGTTTCATAAGGAAACACCCAAACGCCACGTGGGCAGCAGCTCCATTACTGGTGGCGAAACCGGGCTAGCAGAAATACCGCCTGACATTCGACCTCCGACCAGTTAATGCATGTACGTTACCAATGGTGTGGCCCCGAGGGTCTCAAAAATATATTCAGATTTAAATTATTTAAATTATTCTTCAAAAATAAATTATTTCGGTTCAAAACTTCGAAGAATTTATTTTCAAACTTGAATAATTCAGTAGTATTGCTCGGTGGAAACCTGTACAGGTTTTGAGCTCCCTACCGCCGACAATCAGCTCCCAATTTTGTATTCCGTCATGTCTTCAACGAAACTGAAAGGAAAAGTTGTTTTCGACCCCACTTTCGAATCTGCAGTAGTAAAGATTCTAGACGGCCGTGGTGATATGCTATCAGCAGAGGAGAAGACAAGTGTTGCATATTTACGCAGCACTACCGCAAGGACTCCGAATATAAATGACTGCACAGATATCTCGCTTGCTGAGAAGGCCTTGAAACGTCGACGAATTTCGGATGGTAGATCTACGGGAGGTTATCTGGATTTGCGGTTCCTGTTGCCAGCATCTAACATTTGTGAACGACTATTTTCCAAAGCGGGGTATGCCCTATCTGACCGCCGTAGAAGCATTTTGCCATCTACTTTCGAATCACAGATGTTCTTGCACGCGAACAGAACGTTTTGGAGCATAGCTGAAGTGAATAAACTCGTCCAGTAAGACGATATGAGATGTGAACATTCGCTGGGAATAATAAAAATTATTCAAATAATTTATTCTTCATGGCCATGCTGGAAAATAATTTATTCAGATTCGATCTTTTCAAAACTTTTCAAAAATATATTTTTGATAGGGTCTGGTGTGGCCTATGCCCCACTTGGATAGTGAATGCTCAGACATGGCCAAAAATACTGTATTCGCATCTCTGGATTTCCCAAGCGGCTATTGGCAGTTGCCAGCTGACGAACAAACGCAAGAAGCGCACGCATTCATGACTCCGGAGGCTACATGGGTGTCCCTAAGGACTCTCCAAAGAGGAAGAAATTCGGGAAGCAACTTTCAATGCAAAGTACAACCTTTGTTCAAAGAAATTAAGCACCAACTCAAGGCATGGATAGATGACTTCGCACTGCATATTGCAACAGAAGAAGAGCTCCTTAATGGACTCGAGATATTCCTGTCAATCTGCAGGAAGCATGGACTTAAAATATCAGCTCGAAAGAGCATACTGTTCACCAAACAACTGCATTGGTGAGGCAGAGTTATATCTGCCAAAGGAATACAATCTGACCTACGACGTCTCAGTGGGCTCAAAGACGTACAGACTCCAAAAACTGCTGGAGAACTTTCACAGTACATATACTGTATACAGTGGATGTCGCATGCAGTACCAGACTTTGCAAAAAGAATGCAACCACTGCGAGACGTACTAGAACGTGCATACCATAAAACAGGCAAAAGGACGACAAAGTCAATCAAATCAATCGCGCTAGACAGACTGTCTTGGGGAAGCGAACACGAGAAAGCTTTCAACTCCATTCAAGACAGCCTGCGTAGCTCTGTAACCCTGTCACATCAAGACGAAAAGAAGGAAACCTGTATTTTCACTGATGCATCCGACACACACTGGGCAGCAGTAGTTACACAATGTGACAGTAGCGATCTGAACTTGGAAATAGGAGAGCAAAGTCATTCTCCTCTCGCCTTTCTGAGCGCATCTTTCAAAAATGCAGAGCTGAACTGGTCGACTTTCGAGAAAGAAGTATGCTATTCTCCAAGTTTTCAAAATGGTTGACTACCTCCATATGACCGAAAAACCTGTACACGTGTACACGGATCATCGTATTTTACTATTTTTTTTCAACCCACTATCCCTGGAACCAGCATTGGGAAGGCACATTGTCAGCAAAGTACAGCGATGGGCCCTGTACCTCTCAAAGTTTTCGTAAACTATAGAGCACATTCCTGGGTGCCAAAATATAATGCCAGATATAATGACTCGCTGGATGAGTGGATACAGAGGAAAGAGAGCTTCTGTACGACGAGTTCAGAAAAGCGACGTGTTCAAAGACATAGTCCAATCACCGTTTGGGAAGGACTTCGCATGGCCTACTGTAGACGAGGTACAAAAATCTCAAATGAAATACTCGGAGTCAAGACCAGCCTGTGTAAGCATTGACAAAAAGCCGCTCTGGGAACACAAAGGCCACATCTGGATACCAGAAAAAGACCTCGAACTTCAAATGAAAATATTAGTTATTTCATATTGTGGAAGAAGTGGTCACAGGGGAGGCGATGCTACCACTTGTATAACATCTGAACGGTACTGGTGGAAAACATTGAAGCAAGATTGTTTTGAGTTTGTTAAGGCATGCATTCACTGCCTGACGTCTAGAACAGGAGAAAAAATCCCAAGACCGTTGGCCCGCTCAGTGATATCAACGAGACGTAACGAAATTATCCATTTCGATTTTCTATTCATGGGTCACGAAGCACAAGGGGTGAAGTACAATCTCCTCATCAAAGACGGTTTATCCTCTTACACCTGGTTATACCCATTAAAAACTGCTTCCGCCGAGGTAGCTGCTGAAGGCCTCTCAAATGGATATCTACATTCTCCAAAATAGACATGTGGGTGTCTGACCAAGGCAGTCATTTTAAAAACGATGTGATGAAGCGGATAGCGGATGAATGCAGTATCAAACATTACTTTGTGACGGCATACAGCCCTTGGGCGAATGGAAGTATTGAAAGGTGTTGTCGTGAAGTTTTGCGAACAACGCGTGCGATTATCTCTGAACTCAAGCTCGCCCCACAAGACTGGCCGAAGATCATCAACATGATTCAAGTGGTGCTAAACGAATCACCTATACCCCGGCTGGGCAAGAATGAGGACGGAACAACGCGAACTCCGTTGCAAGTTATGACAGGTATACGTCCTATACGTGATACAGCACTTGCCTCGTACACAGGTGTAACAAATCACAAAAGTGTGGATTGCAGGAAAATCTTGAAAACATTGGAAATTGAAAAATTACAAAATTCTCTGGAAAATATCTACAAAGACGTGGCAACAAGAATAGACGCAGATCGATCCAGAAAGTTCAAGTCGCACAACAGCCACACCAATATCATTACGCCAAGTTTCACCGAGGGAGACTTGGTCATCGTTCGACGGGCACAGGATAAGGGTCATAAATTGCTCTTTAAGTGGACTGGCCCTCGCCGTATCACCAGAGTTCTCCACCCCCTTGTCTATGAAGTGACGGGATTAATTGACGGAAAGTCGGAGAAGGTACACGCCGGAAGATTGACCTTATACAGAGCAGAACTGCAAGGAAAAACTGTCTCACAAGACCTCTTGAAACATGTAGAACATTCTGAAGCTCAATTTCAAGGAGTGGAAAAATTACATGCGCTACGCAGTGTTGGGAAAGATATCTTCGTGCGGGTTGAATGGCAGGGATTGCCTGACAAAGCTGATTTTACATGGGAACCTTTGTTGTGCTTGAATGAAGACATTCCGCAAATGTTACACTCTTACCTTCAAAGGGAAAAAGCATCCAAGATCGGTGCAAACGCATGCAATATTTTAGGAATATCTGAATGAATACTCTTCTTGGTGCAGAGAAGAGCATTGGGGAAGTATAGCATGCCCAATTGGAACTGCAGGATATATTTCGTGTCGTTCGTAGCACACCGGCAAATATTGAAAATTGCATGTTCAAACGTAAGCGTACACGGTGAACTGAACACCTAATAATCGGTATGCATCAAGACGCAATACCACAAGTACGCGTCATGCAAAAACATGAGCATCATGTATTACCAGATAGGTGCAACAGATTAGTATAAGTAGAAAAGGAATCTAGCGATCCTAAGAAAAGGAAGGACACAGGAGGTAAAAAGTATAGACATATACATAGTTGTCCACTCTCTGTATGTGTGGCATGTCTGACAAGCTCTTCTGACACCTTTGTGTTTTCCAAGTCGTTTCTATACAGCACAATTCTGACTGCATGAACTCTCTGTGTCTTGTTGTTCACCATACTCGTCATCTAGTATACTAGATCACTCACAATCTTGGTGACTCTTTGCGTACTTATCAATTTGAAACATAACTTGTGGCCCTTGTCCTATGCTCGACGGATTAATACAAAATCGCCGACTGTGAATGATGGAGATATCAGTTTGGTTTTCCTGTTATGTTCTGCAACCTGTCTGCCTCTTTTTTCTCTCACCAACTTCTCACCTGACTTTTGCATGCTGTCAATTGATGACTGCAACTTGTCAATGTGCAAAAATTGTTTGCATTTCGTGTATGTCATGGTGTCCTGGACATCTATATTATTGCTGATAGTCATCCTGTTGGGTTTCGTACCTGTCATGACCTCTAGCGGAGATCTGTATGTGCCACCAATTTCTCTTCCAAGCCTTTGTAATGGAGACTCGTTGAGTACTTGTTGTATTATGTTTATGATTGAAGGCCAGTCTTGAGGTTCCATGCGCATTTCCGATATTAAGGCATTGGTAGTTCGCAAAACTTCTCTGCAGCATCTTTCAACCGATCCATTACTCCATGGGGAGTACGCAGTGACAAATGATGATTGATGCGATGATCCTTGGCGAGGTGTCTCAACACTTTTTTTAGAGTGAGACCCTCTATCTGATACAAACATTTCCATAGCTAAAATAGTCTTGATCCATGTCATAATTTGTTCTGCAACATGATCAGCATCTGCTTTTCGTGATGCACAAAGCCATACATAGCTTGATAAATTGTCTTTGAGAATGAGCACGTATTTCTTTCCTTCGATACCATTTCCCATATTCAAGTAATCAAAGTGTAGAAGTTGATTGGGCTTCTTGGCATGGACACTGTGTCCCAATGGTCTCGGGACTCGCTCACCACTTCTAGATATTGTGCAGTGGATGCATCTCTGCACAAATACTTTTGCATCATTTCGCATATTTTTCCAATGATACTGTTCTTGTAGAGTGCTCTCCGTTGCTTCAATACCTCTATGTCCACCACTACCACAGTGCGATATGACTAGAAGTTTCAATTGCATTTCAATGTCATCATTTGGGATCCATATCTTTCCTCCCACCATTATCATTCCGTCCTTATTAACTTAATACAATTGAATTGTTCCACTGTCCGGTTTGTTGATTATGCATTTTTGTTGTGACAGACGTATTGACGCAACCGTTGGCCATATGAAGTTTTCCATGAAAGGTGATTGGAGTATGTCAGAGTTTCGGAGTGTGTTTCTTATCGCCCGTATCGTTGTATTGCGGTTCGTTTTGTATCCGAAAAAACTATCTTGTCATGACATCTGCCATAACATTGTCATCCCCTGCTATGTACTCAATAGAGTACTTGAATCTGGATAAGTACAGTGCCCATCTCTGCACCTTGTTGACGATGTGTCTGCCAATTGTAGGTTCAATTGAAAGAGGATTAAATATGAAGAGGAGATTCCAATGATCTGTATAAATGTGCGTGTCATTTTATCTGATAAGGAGACAGTCCAGTTTTTGAACATCTGATAAACTGCAAACCCTTCTTTTTCAAATGTGGTTCAGTGTAGTTCGTTGTTTCTGAATGATGAATTTATGAATGCGAGTGGCTGATGTATTTGTGATACAGTATTCTTGTGCAGTTCGCTGCTGTCACTTTGTGTGACAACGAATGCCCAATGTGTGTCGGGAGCATCGGTATAGATGCATATATGTTTTTCTGGGTTCGGATCTGCAAGCTTAAGTGATTTGCACAAGCTGTCTTGTAGTGACGTGAATGATTTCATGTGAATTCGGCCCCATGACAGTTTGGAGAGAGGTAAGTTTGCAATTGATTTGCGTGTTCGTTTTCCAACCAATTTGTATGCGTCTTCTACTAACTTTTTAAGTGGCTCGATCCGATTTGCAAAGTCAGGTATCGAATATGACATCCACTGTAGACAGTGGATGAATTTTGATATTTCACCTGCTGTTTCCGGATTTTGAATGTTCTGAAGTCTACTGAGATTGCGTGTATCAAACTTGATTCCAGTAGCATCGATTATTCTCCCACACCATTTTATGGAAGTGGTATATAGTGTCCACTTTATGGCCGAAACTTTCAAGTTCCTTTGACGACAGATGTCTAGGAATGTTCTTAGTGGGTCTAGTAGGCCTTGCTCTGTGCTGTGGTGCAAGATAAAGTCATCTTGCCAAGCTTTCACTTCTAATTTGTTCAAAGCATGGTTCGACTCTTGACTGGAAGTTCGAAGCCGAATTCTTCGCTTCTTGCGGGGTGCGAGTGGGAGCCCAGATTCCTTCATGTGTTATGAAACTTAATGAGTTCATACTGGTATCCTCAAGTGGCAGCTGCCGATATCCAGAGCAGAAATCAATAGAAGCGAAATGCTTGCTTCCTGCAAAATCTGCACACTCAGTGTCTATGTGCGGCATAGGCCATCCAACTGGCCTCGTCGCAGAATTGGCTGGTCTGTAGTCAAATGTGATGCTATACTTGTTTGATTTCGGTTTGAGCACTAGTAATGGAACAGCAGCCCATGTGGTATTGTAGTTTGACTTGATGAATCCAAAGTCATGTGCTCGCTTGAGGAAGGCGGATAGATATTTTCGCTGTTCTGGACTGTATCTCCTTGTACGAGTGAGGATCGGGGTGACATTTGGTGATAATTCGACTTTCATTGGTTCCATATTTGCCGGGTGGCGTTGCCTAACCGTATCTTGAAGACTTCTCTGTATTCATTGAGACTCATAAGCATGTCTTGGCTAACTTTTTTGGATAGTCCATTGTTTTCTGCAATTGACACTAGTTTGCTTAGTGCCATATTTATATCTTCCTCTTTGTCACATCCCAATTCCAGGAACATGTCGTCTTCAGCGTCGCATTAGTCAACCATGCCGTCATCACAATGATATACTCCGTTCTCTGATATCAGCCTTGCCACACTTCCACATTCGTAATTGTCATTCTCATGAATCTCATTGGCGTCGAATGTACCATTTTATTTGTCACATGCAGCTGCTATTGCTTCCTTTGCATCTAGCCCAAGTTCTTTGAGTAATCCCCTGCTGAGTAGTGGATCAGTAGCATTCTGGGAAGAGAAGTGCCACTTGAAGTTTCGAATATTTATTGACGTTGCATATCTGACATTCATCTGAATGTCCAAGGTCACGATACTGTCACATTCAACAAAAACAATCTGCCCTCTGACATCTTCCTTAGCAGCCATTTCAAATTTGACAGGAACATACAGTCTTTGTACTTGCATCTCCGCCCATGCTGACAGAAGCGTGTTGAATAAGTCTGGAGGCATGAGATTTATGCAGCTGCCTATGTCTGCGCATGTTGGCCTGCTTTTTATTCCGGCAAAAACAGTGTTAATCATGGCATTGTAATCATTACCTGAGCTCCTGACGTGTCTTGCGGCGTCGTTTCCGCGAACTCCGCCGTTTGAGCCGATATGTGTTTTTCGCTGTTCACGCCATTTGCTTATGATGCCGGTTTTTTCCTCTGATGGTGTCAATTTACAGTCTCGGAGGAAGTGACGCATGTCGCAGTCTTTGTTCAGACATTTTGGGAGTTCACTGTCTTCTAACACGTCATTCACGGTGTCTCTTGTCTGACTTTTTCGATTGTTGTTTCCTGGTCTGCTTGTTTTTCGCAGTTTGTCTTCTCTTCTATGCGTTTGATTTCCATTGAAGCCAGTGTGGATGCTGCTGAAGTGTTCAGCACGTTGCATACTTGCGCTCATTTCCTGCAAGTTGTTCGCTTTTTGTGATGCATACTCCAGAAATCCTTTCCAGTATGTACAGAGATCTTCATTGTAAGTAAATGATTCCATTATGTAGTCCCGTAATGCTCGCGGATAAAAGCGTTGGACGAGTAGTTTGATCACCATTTCGGCATTAGCTTCGAGAAAGTCTGTGTATCCAATTTCGTCCATCTTTTCTTCGAAGTCGGCTGCGAGCTGATATACTCTGCATCCTGCGTCTTCGTTGGTCATGTCCATTCTGAGACTCGATACTGCTGCGTTAATTCTTCTGGAGCATATCTTTCCTTCATTTTGTGTCCCTGCAATGTTCTGTATACACTACATTATGTGCCTCTGGGTAAGATTCTTGAGCTCTATGGTTGGTGCTATATTGTCAAAGTATCCGAAACCATGCATTGCTTTCAGTAGGCGAGGACAAATTGAGAGATGTAACTTACATGAAGGATGTCGGCAGCATTGACTGTCCATCATTCTCCCTTTGTGATACTTCAAGCTCGTATCATTGTCTTTCCCGTAAGAATCGAACTGCATCGGCCGGGTTGATTCGTTGAAGTGTGGGATGTGATATTGGCTCAAAAATGGTAGGTGGTTTTGTACCAGAAGAAGTTGACTCGCTTCTTGTTCCAACCATATCTGTCTTTGAACAAGAAAGTGGCTCTCGCTTGCCCATTTATTTTCGTTGCGGAGTTGACTATTTTGTCCTTCCTTCCAGCTGTGTGTGCCAGAGGATTTTTGTTGTTGGGCCTCTCAACCAGTTGTGGTTTTCCTTTTTTTGCGAGTGGGTCAGCAACACAAACAATGATTTCACGACGTGTAGACAGATCCAGGGCTTCACCCTACGCACTTTCGCTTCCCTTTATAGAACAGTCCTCTATCTTTTTTTGGAGGCTCTACCTTTCTAGCCCTACTTAAATTTTTTCGGAGGCTTCGTGATGTGTGGTATTCTGCTCGCCTCTGCTATGTTGCAGCAGTTGTAACCGCACGATTGATACTGTCGGATCTTTGCAGCCTTCTATTCTACCGTCTGCTATAATGGCCGGCTTACATATCTACTATCACTATTTGGCGTACCGTTACAGTTCCAGAGGCGACAAACGTCTCTGTAGCTCGCTACACCACCCCATGTTCGCAATTAATGTTAGTTGCGATCATTGGCAGTTTGCGTGTTCGGTATTTCAAGTATACTTGAAATACCAGGTATACCTGTTTCGCACGCCGTGCTAAAGCCTTCTTTGTTGTTCCCTTCAAGAATGTTCCTACCATTTCCGGGACTTCTTCATGTAGTCTTTTGATCGCCTCCCATGTATGGTCAATGAAATATAGGAGTCCTTCCCACTGGACAAGTATGAAATAACTGTCGTCCAATACTTTGATATCCAGAAACTCTTGTACTTATTCGTAGTGAGCTTCTGTATGGGCTACATGTGCCAGCAGTTCGCTTGAAACTGCAGTACCCTCTTCGGCACATTGAAACAGTCTTAGTCTACAAGCATGAACATTTTCGTTTTTGCTGCCCAGTAGTTCTGATACTTCATAAACCAGCTCATTGATTACACCTGTGATCCTCTTCAGGCCGATCCATTTGAATGTCAATTTATGAACCTTGTCTTGTGCTCTTCGCGCCATAACAAAATCACCTTCAGAAAATGATGGAGAGACTACGTTGGTCTTCTGATTATGATGTTTCACTCGCCTCGCCCTGTTTGTGGATATCCTCTCTGCTACTTCATGAAGTACCTTGTCAATACACTTATGCAAGCTGTCGATGTTGACAAGCTGTAACGCTCTGGACTCGTCCAATAGTAAGTCTCGCTTTCCAATCTGTATTGGGATCTTGCCATCCACAGATGTCCTATTCGGCTTAAGGCCAGTCATATCTTGCAGCAGAGTTCCAACTTGTAAATCATCTCCCCTGCCGAGCCTTATTACTGGTGACTCATTCAGTATTACCTGAATAGCACTGACAACATCAGGCCAATCTTGTGGTGCCAGTTTGAGCTCTGATAAAAGTGCGCGTGTTGCTCGTAGTACTTCGCGACAGCATCTTTCCACCGTTCCATTTTCACAAGGACTATACGCTGTAACAAAATGGTGCCTGATGTGGTGGTTCTCGCATAACCTTTTCATAACCTGATTTTTTAAATGAGACGCCTGGTCCGATACCCACATCTTCATTGATGTAAACGTGTCAATCCAACGGGCTAATTTCGTTGCGGCCACTTCAGCCGTGGCTTCGGTTGCTGGACACAGCCACGTGTATGCAGACAGGTTATCCTTGATTACCAAAACGTATTTGAAACCTCCTGTTCCTCTTCCCATGTACAGAAAGTCGAAGTGAATAATTTCATTTGGCTTAGTCGCGAGTATTATACCGGCCAGTGGCCGGGGTATTTTTCCCCACTGTCGGCTGTCAAGCAGTGGATACATTGCTTCACGAATTCTTTACAGTCTGCCATCTGGTTTTTCCAGTGGTATCGTTCTTGTAGGATGTCATACGTGGAATCAACGCCCCCTATAAGAAAAGGAATATGTACCCCTGATATGCTTTAGATGAACCAATGATGTACGTGATATCTCTACTGTACGCAAGAGATACTTCGCTGATGTCCGGGAGATGAGCGTATGGACATCTCCCGTCCATCATTGGTGTATCGCTATGCGGCCATCAGCTGAAGAGCAAATGTTCCTTATCCGTACATCAGAGGAACACCATGCATGTCATAGGTTCATCATGCGGCCATCTTTGGTACATCTTTAAGGCTTGCTGGGGCCACGGTGCCATGGTCTCCCACAGTGCGAGATAACCTGTAGTTTCAACTGAAGTTTGTGATCTCGTTCAGGAATCCAGATGCGCTGTTTAGTTTTCCAGAGTCTGTCTTGATCCTTTTCGCAGTCCTTTGGCTTGCTGTAAAGGTACTTTTTCTGCGATTCTTTGACCATTGTTAGTGTAGGCCGACTAAATTCAGGTGTCAGTGGGGACGTGGATACGTCTGAACGGCGTACCACGTGGCTCACGCGTTTGCATGCTCGTGATTTGCTTCGATATCCGCTGTACCAAAGAGTCATTATATCTGCCATGACATTTCGCTCTCCGCTTATGTATTCTATCGTATAATTTCACATAGATAGATACAGTGCCCACTTTTGCATTTTGGATACTATGTGCCTGCCAAGGGGAGGTTCCGTCGATAAGGGATTGAACACAAAGAGTAGGTTGCGGTGATCGGTGTACACATGTACGGGTTTCCTGTAAGCATCATATAGTCCATTTTCTTGAATACCTGTAGGATTGCGTACGCCTCTTTCTCGAAGGTTGACCACCTGAGCTCGGAGTTTTTGAATGCAGAGCTCAAAAAAGCCAGCGGATAATGCTTCTGATTCTCAAACGGTTTATCGAGCTCTTCAGGCTCGCACTGGGATACAACAGCTGCCCAGTGACTATCTGAAGCGTCTGTCAATATGTATCTTTCCTTCTCGTCGTTGGGGTGCGCTAGTCTCACGGCTTCGCGCAAACTTTCTTGTAATGATGCGAATGTCTTGTCGTGCTCTGTCCCCCAAGAAAGTTTGCTCAGAGGTATATTCTAGATTGGTTTGGTTGTTCGCTTCCCAGATAATGCGTATGCCTTTTCGATTATGTCTCGAAGTAGCTGAATTCGGGATGAAAAGTCTGGGATGGCTGGTGACATCCATTGAAGACAATGGGCATATTGGGACAGCTCTCCGGCCGTAATCGGCTTCTCTATTTCGTTCAGACCACTTAGCCTTCGCGGATCGAACTCGGTTCCTTCTGGTGTTATGATTCTCCCACACCATCTAAAGGTTTTTGTAAACAGGTGGCTCTTCAGATCGGAAATTTTCAATCCAAAACGGCGACAGGTGGAGAAATTTTTTTCGAGAATTCTCAAAAGTCCCTTTTCGTCTTCATGATGTAGCGCAAAATCGTCAAGCCATGCTTTCATGTTTTTTCTGATTTCAGAAAATAAAGGCTCAACTTTGCTTTGAAAATTTGGGCCAGAGTTCCTGGCTCCTAGTAAAGTGCGTGTCGGTGACCAAGTGGCGTCCGGTGTCATGAAGCTATGTGCTTCTTGTGCGGACTCATCTGCCGGGAGCTGCCAGTACGCGCTTGGAAAGTCAATAGAAGCATAACATTTGCTTCCTCTCATGTCTGACAGTTCACTGTCGATCTGTGGCATTAGCCATGCCATTGGCTCCGTACAGCTGTTTACAGGCCGTAAGTCGAAGGTAAGCCTTAAATGACCTGGTTGCTTCTTTTTTACGAGGAGTGGTGCGGCAGTCCACGTAGCGTTGTGATTTTTCCGAATAAAGCCGTACCTCTCTGCTGCTTTCGTGAAAAATTGGATGAAGATGCGTTGATCTGGTGTGTAGTTGCGTGTTTTTGTCCAAACTGGTGTGCAATTTGGTTTCAGCTTCACTCGCATAGGATCCCTTAATGCAGGGGGGTCGTTGCCGATCCTGCACCGGAAAATGTCTCTGTACTTCACCAGGAGTTTGCGCAGTGTTTCTGCTCCTCCCGTCAGTCCCTCCCTGATCGCGTTTTGTATCATGTTTTCGCATTCTATTTGCACTTCTTCTTCAGTGTCTTCTCCAAATTCTAGGAGTGGTACTTCGTTATCGCCATCTTCTTGTTCTTCGACACCGTGGAATGTGTCAGAATTTCTCATAAGATATGCGATTGATCCTGAGGGATATTCTTCTTCTCTTCAAATTTCCTCGACATTTATATCGGCTCCGTACTTGCAACAGGCTGCCGCTAGTATTTCTTTAGCATCTAATCCCAACGCATGCAGTAGCGGCCGGCCCATCAGCTCATCTGGTATGGGCTTCGTGGATACGAGGAACGTAATATTACGTAGTGTGAGAGATGTTCCGTGACGTATTTTGAGCTCTGAAGTAATTGTTACACGTCTGTCACATTCTACATATATTCTTTGCCCCTTGGAATCCTCCTTGACTGCTAAATCAAACTTGCGTGGGTATTCAAATTTGGCGGGTTTCATATCTGCACCTTTGGCAAGGAGCCTTGCGCACAGCCCTGGGGACATTAAGTTAATGTCAGACCCGATATCTGCTACAAGTATTTTTGTTTCGAAATCAGTGAATTTAGTACCAAAACGGGTGCTATTCATTTGTGTTTTTTCGCTCTTGGTCACTGCCCCTGCTTTGCCATTGGTTGATGCCTTCGAAGCTCTCAACTTCGCATATAGTCGCTCCTTTTCGGCTGGGCTGGTGTTATTACAGTACCTCAGATAATGCCGTTCTTTGCAAGAGGTATTCAGGCATACAGATGGTGGTATACGTAGCCTTGTTGTGTCATCAGAAGAAACATTTGTTGACTTTGTGTGATGATTATTGCTGCCATGAATTCTTCCTTTTTTGTGGGGCTTTCTGTTGGTGCTCCTAGTGTTTCCGGACTTTCGCATGCTAGCAGCACCTTTTTCGAGTTGTTCTACTTGTTTTGCAGCGTTGTTCATGAACGATTTCCAGTCTGTCTGTATGACTGGTTTGTAGTCGAAATCGCTGTGCACTTGTATGCGCAGTGCTGTAGGGTACAGCTTGGAGGCTAGCAAGCGTGTGGCCATCTTTGTGTTTGTTTCCCTGAATGAGTCATACCCGAAATAATTCATTATTTTGTCAAAGTCCACCGTCAGCTGGAAAAATCTTGCCCTTTTATTGGGAATTTCCATTTTCATTCGCAGCTTTTCGAGTGCGTTCTCGATTTCTGCCGCATCAGGCTCTTTTTCGGTTTCAGCCTTGGAAATGTTATCAATGACCTTTTCAATGTGTTCATCTTCTATGTCACCGATGTCGGTGATTTCCATTTCATCGAACATCCCGCACGCGAACATGGATCGGAGTAATCCTGGATCAACTGAGATTCGGTATGTTGCAGCGACCATCAGAGCTCTGTCTTTTCTTTTTCGCTAATCTCCAGTTCGTAGCGTTCACGGTCTCGTTTGAATGCTACTGCATCCGCTGGTATTACAGATTCCAAAACTGGATAACATATTGGCTGGGATATTGCAGGCTCTTTTTGTTTCCCTGGCGGCATCTTGACTTGAGTTCGATTTGGTTTGCGATATGTGAGGCGTGACTGGCGAAGACCTCAGAGTTGTCCTCGATCGAGGCAGAAATTTCTGAAGACAGATCCAAGGCTTCAAGCGAAAGTGTGTAGGGTGAAGTTCACCCTACGCACTTTCGCTTCCCTTTATAGAACAGTCCTCTGTCTTTTTTTGGAGGCTCTACCTTTCTAGCCCTACTTAAATTTTTTCGGAGGCTTCGTGATGTGTGGTATTCTGCTCGCCTCTGCTATGTTGCAGCAGTTGTAACCGCACGATTGATACTGTCGGATCTTTGCAGCCCTCTATTCTACCTTCTACTATAATGGCCGGCTTACATATCTACTATCACTATTTGGCGTACCGTTACAGTTCCAGAGGCGACAAACGTCTCTGTAGCTCGCTACAGACGGCGTCGACGAAGCAATTCAGAACGCTCCAGAGTTTGGAGTTCTAGATTGAACTAGCCAGCCAGATATATATCTGTATCAAGAATAATGCCTGTGTGCTCTTTCACAGAGTCAAGAGTGTTGAGCGAGGTTCTCCCTCCTTCCTTTATTGGGAGAGGTTCTGTCTGCTTATATACCTCTGTGGTTTTCAATATTGACTGAATCTATACACTACTATATGACTTCACATAAATCTGTTTGACCTTTTGAGCAGTTGAAATCATCTTACTGTCGGCTCTTCATTTTTCTTCAAGCCTATCAGCCATAATTATCAAATGGCTACAAACTGATGGTTTTGCAGTACACACTGCATCGAGCTGACAGTAAGTAACCTCGACAGCGACACTCACTGCGTTCGGTCATCAGTTACTAGAGATAAATGTCTAAACAAGCTGTCGGAGGAAGAGACTGAATAATCTCGGTTCGGAGAAGCGCTTAACATGTTGTCACTAACCGTCCCCGAGAGAGCGCGACAGTTTCGACGAACCAGCCCTCCCGAAGCCACTTCTGTCCTCGAAAAGACGCCTCGTCTATCACCCGGAGCGGACACCGCACCACCCGACGAGGTGACCATTCCCGTAGACCGAGTAACATCTAGGGATAGAAAATCATATTTATTGGATGCCAACTAGAGACAAGACTAAAGGATGATCACTCACAACAGCCAAAACCCAATTCAAGAGTCAAAGCTATAACTTAGTCCTCTTCGAGTACGATCGAAGCCCGACCCTGACTCCGTGTACGATCGGAGCACCGACCACGTCTCTGTGTACGATCAGAGGAGCCGTAATTGCAGCACGGCCAACAGCTGATCAACTACAAGCAGAAGCGAACTGCGATCTGGACAAGACTGAATTAGTCCCTTCAGTCTAGTTACAACGACCTAAACCCCCCCACTTTATCCACTCCGCGGATAATCAAATCAGTCTATTGCGACAATTGGAGAAGGACCGTTTCCTCCAATTCTGTCAGGAAAATTACAACATCACAAACCGCACAAGTCATACCGGACACATACTCGAATGTTTTTCAAATTTATCAAGTAAATCTTATGTCACGTAGGTGCTTTATCATAGGCATGCTTCAACTTGCTTGACACGGAATACGAAGGAGCTTATTGTTTGGACAATTTAGTGTACCTCACTGGCAGCGGACTTCATTGGTATTTCCACTGCGTGGAAAAGCTTCGAGACCCTTGCACGCGTCGTTCAGTGGAACGGCAAAAAATTGGCAGCTATCGACAGTCAGTTCAAAGAACGTATCACTGTTGTATCACGGATGGAATGTATTCTCCTGTTAAATGTCATAACCGAGAAAGTGAAAGTAATATGTAAGGAAAGAACGCGCTTTTCCATAGAAGTATCCCCTATCATCAGAAGGTGCTGAGGCATGATTTCAGCGTCGAAAAATATTGTGTATTGTGAACTGGAGGAGGAGATACCAGTGGACATCGAGAAAGGGATACCACAAATAAATATCATCCCAAAGCGTATTTTTCCAATATGCAAGTCATTGCTGCTGCTTCATCTAAGCACCAACGAGAGAATATATGACGCCCGAAATCTTTTTCGCACCCTGCAGCTTGTTCCCCGCCGCCTGAGAACCGGTCAGGGAATGCGACAAGTGTCCATTGACATCTGGTCACGGCGCACGAGGTATGCTGACCCAGTCGGGGAATATGGGCGAGACAGAGATATGGTGATGGGGCCTGTTTGCAAAGAGACAGTGTCTCGCGTACTCTAACACCGAAATGCCGGTGACAACCACTGCGGTTGTGGGCTCCCGTGCGGGATGCCAAAGGAGACGCTTGCTGACGAGCAGTGATCTCCGGAGGCGCGCTGCAGGGACTAACATCCCTTCCCGAGCTTTGCAGCTATGTGAAGGGGCAAGCGACGAGCCGCTTGAATCTCCCATAACCGCGTTACGGCCGACTCGCTAGTGGTCTACGATAGGTTAGGAAGTTCATCCCTTTTACTCTTACTATATAAAGGTGCGCAAACCCCCAGGTTTGAGGGGGAAGGCAAGCGTGCCGGATCGAAATCGCCCAACTAGAGTGCTGACCCATCTCTCAGACGTTCCCCTCCACTCGTCACGACGCCTCCACGCGAGGCCTGTCCAAAGGTGAGAACACAGCTTCTCAATAGATTTACATTTGACACGTCGTCTCTTTCGGATGTGAACGTCTACGACGCCGGCATCGATAATCTTTGAAGCACCAATCATACTACCAGAAAAGTATTGCGCGCAGAAACAATGAACCACGCGCAAAGGTGACACGTGAAGTTTCCACTACCATCTCATCCGGATTTATGTGGAATCACGGATTGAATATGTGTGCTTTCCGCTCCTTTGAAATATCTGCGGCGATCATGTGTCCGATCTCTGAGATTAAGTTTTTCAAAAAAATATAGTTCCGACCTTGTAATACGTCACGTCGAATGAATGTCCAGCATGGATACAACTGCGACTACAGCGTACGCGTCTATGATTACTGTAATGGTACAGTTGGATGCGTTTTTACGTCAAACACAATGCAGCAAGCGTCTTCAACAGATCAAATGTTTCTGACGGTCCTTTCGCCCTTACTGGAAAGCCTCGCGATTTCGGTGAGGATATCCTTCTCATCCTCCCTGCTCAATCAGCTCCATACAAACAGCTCACATCCCAACTCTCGTGTCTTTACACGTACAACATTCTATACAGTTTAATGTGTTTTATGAAAATTGCCGGGTTTATTATCAAGATGACCGCAACAGAACTTCTGGTACAGATTATGTTTTCGTTGTCACGCTACCGAAATAGATCGTGGCGAATGACTGCAGCAAGCAAATTGGCAAAGACATGTTTATGGAGATATGAGGACTTCAAAGTCGAAAGGCACATTCAACATGGTCTCTGGCTCTGACAATAAATCGTACCGTTGCCTTCAACATCAATTGATATTGCGGAATCTAACATGTATTGCTGGATATATCCCCCTTCTTCTTGCATCATCACAAGTCACGCCAAACATCTGTTCTATTCTTTTTCATTTGAATCGGACTATGATTCTGTTGCATTTGTGCCCTTTCATTGTATTTCATCAGTGTGCTACTCGCAATATCTAAATCGCTGTCAACCTCTTCACTTTCATTTGCATCACCATTCTCCCCGTCCTCTTCAAACTAAAACAATAGTGCTCTAATATCCATAGATTGCGTGAGAGTAGTCTAGTCGAAAATAGCACGTCACTCACTTTCACCCCCAGTTCCTTGACCACAAGACTCTTTGCTCGGCGAGTGTTGAAACAAATTGTCGTTGGTACACGACAATAATCGACTATTGTTGCAGAGACATGCTTGAAATATCGCTGGTTTCGCTACAGATTTGAGCGCCGCCTCATACATGGAAAAATAAGGCTTGTCTCAATCTACCTTTTTGCAGCACCTGATTCAAGAGCGGTGGATATAAAAGACCAGCAAATGTGAAGAACATTTTCGAACAACAAGATCTGTATCAACGAAGAATAGCGCTTTCATTTCATTGCTCATCTCCAAATGTTCAAGTTCAGCTTTGTTCTCCTGCTCCTTTGCATACTTGTGCATTACGCCAAGTCCGAGGATGCAAATTCAATCGAAATTTACAATGATACCGAAAGAGAGGTTTCGATTGACTCTAGAAAGAACATTGACTCAGTCATACCGTCAGACAAGCAGGAGTACTTTGATTCTCCAGACGTTACCTTCAAGGAAATTACACTAGCACACCACATTAAGATCACCCTACTTGTTCATTTTAATTTGGGGTGCCACTGTTGAATTCACGCCTCGGTTCGAGCGTAACCGCAGTGTTCAACTGACGGTAACGAATTAAACGAAGGAAAAGAGGTGGAAAGCTTTACTTAAGAATTAGCTAGACAAGTCTAACAACTTTCGATGTCGAGTCAAGGGTGTTCAACGCACTTTGGCGTCGCCGGCGTATCACTACGGTGTTGAAAAGGGGGCCTCAGACAGTACTGCGAGACAGTGATTTTTACTGTCTGAGACAGTAAAAATCACTATGCGGCAAATGAAAATTAATGCCACACTTGGAGACAGTGATTTGCACTGTCTGGCAGACAGTACGGAACACTGTCTGCAGACAGTAAAAAACACTGTCTCACAGTACTGTCTGAGGCAGTGAATGCAGACAGTAAAAATTAATGATTTATTCAATAGTTGGATATGATGTAATTTACTGTACTGGGCAGTGTTGGCGGATAGTGTTTTGTATTGGCCAAGGCAACATGGCCGGATAGTGAAATACGCTGCCTGGGACAATAGATGGAACCAACACGGTGCACTGTCCTGGGCAGTACCTGGAGACAGTGATTTTCACTGTCCTGGGCAGTACCTGGAGACAGTGATTTTCACTGTCCTGGGCAGTACCTGTAGACAGTACTTTGTGCTGCCTGGGCAGTACCTGTAGACAGTACTTTGTGCTGCCCTGGGCAGTACCTGTAGACAGTACTTTGTGCTGCCCTGGGCAGTACCTGTAGACAGTATTTCGTGCTGCCCTGGGCAGCACCTGTAGACAGTACTTTGTGCTGCCCTGGGCAGCACCTGTAGACAGTACTTTGTGCTGCCCTGGGCAGCACCTGGAGATAGTACTTTGTGCTGTCCTGGGCAGCACCTGGAGACAGTATTTCGTGCTGCCCTGGGCAGCACCTGGAGACAGTAAAAGTAGTGTCCTGATATAGTAAAATTCGGTGTCTGGGAGTGGTGGATGAGATGGAGCGTCACGCTGTCGTGGGCATCTTTCTGGGGTAGAGGAAGGCAGTTCTAGCGCTATGAGGATGGGGCATGGACGGTATTCATATGGGAATGGACAGAATAGTACGGCTAGGAATTTTTATTTCGTAGTGACTATGAGCTAGCGAGAGGTATACGCGGTAGGATAGGTAGCAATCTAAGAGGGTGCGATATGGGAAGCTTCACTCTGGATTTGTTTATTTGCGCAGGCTACATTGAGAATAAACAATCCCTATGTTAAAAATGCTACTACAACTAACACTATTCCGACGAGTAAAACTAAAACTACTAGAAAAGTCTAGAAATCTATCAACTGATTGAGCTGCATGAATAAGCTAGGAAATGAAGAGAAGAAGAAAAAATGATGTATAGAAAGGAAACAAGTTAGTGACGTTGAATTGGAGAGGGAAATTGATGGTGATTAGGAGACTAACGTACCTTAACAAATACCATTGCATCCCAAATTGAGATATGTACTCACAGGCAGAAAAGAAAATTAGTGGAGAAGTGGTAAGAGAGAAAGATAAATGAAAGTAGAAGTGGAACACTCACCGACTGGAAACCTGAGAAAGAGAAAACGAATAGAAAACTGGGTTAGTGGCGTGAGTTGTGGAAACGTACCATCATGGTTCATATCCGTCGGAGACAAAGCAACAACTTTGGCCTTGGAAGCCGTATTGATGATCTAAAACTTACGCTTTGGAAGCAGTTTAGATGATCTATACGGCTTCCACGGCCAGGGTTGTTGCTTTGTTTCCGACGGATATGAAGATGGAAACAGGGATTTCCAGAATCTTTCGTTTAAGTAGTACTCTACGGGCGGAAATGACGTGTAGGAGAACAATAGAGGGATGAGTTTGAAACGGAGCGGTGCGATGGGAGGCCCAGAAAAACGATACCTAGGCTGCGAATTACGCTTGGAAGCACATGATCTGGCAGAGGAGGCGCACATTATCGTATCTTCTACCGCCTTTTATTGTCTAGAATGACGTCATCACTACAGAAATATAGGAAAAACACTAGCATATGGGGCCTACAGGACAGGCGGAGGTGAAGAGTAAGAAAAATGGCGCACTTTCCTGGACGAGGAGTCCGCGCTTCCAGTGATGATGTGGATGGTATATATCGATAACGTCATTGTATGCTCCGAGTACACTTGGCAGGCAGTCAAAGCGGGCCACGTGGATGGTGGCGGTTAGGAAACAGCAGTGTCGAAGAATTTTTATAATTTTCATGTTTCAAGCGAGCAGTGAGTCTGCATTGCAATATAAAAATGTATCCTAATTTAAGATATCACACCGAGTACGATTCAACGAGACATCGTGTTTTCACCTTGTGAATAGGGCCGAGAATATGGTAGAGTATACGAGTAGGAACTACGTGCATGAGAAAATCAGATTCAGTATTAGTGCTTAGAGCATCACTGCGTAACAAACGGAAGTGGATACGTCTTGGCCAGGATGGTGTTTAGGGAATGCGATACAAGATAGCAAAACGATATTGAGTAGGTCGAGCCCGGATGAAATAGCAATCATTGTGCATAAAGTAATGAGCATAGGAAAAATCATTGTGGTGAAACAGTTCATTGGATCGAATGAAAGCCAGGAAAGGTTTCTTAATGGTTGAATTTAGTGGCGGAGAAATATAATTCTGCACTATAGCGGAGAAGTAGCGGAAAAGAGTAAATCTCCTTCAGCAAGCGAGACATGCATCAATATTGCCCAGTATAGTTCGTCTGAAGTGCAAGTTGAACCTCGCAAAGTGAATATCAGAGGTCGTTGGCTAGTGGTTGAAGAAGTCTGCAACGATGGAGCAATTCTTGAAAACGGATTTGGCTGCAGAAAACTATTCCGAACAGGCCAGAGTTCGTGCAGTTCTCTTCGACGGAGAATCTGGCTGGGTGTACGGTGAAATTGTTGTTCAACGGATCGTTTAGGGGTGCTCCGGACGTCCAAAATTGTGTCAACCTCGAGATGACGGCGTACTACACTTGTAGCCGTTGGTGGGCCGGGCTGAAACCGAACTCGGTTGGTACCATTGGGCAGGAATGGATTGCTGGTTTGTTGGAAATCTTCGGGTACGTGAAGGAGGTGGCCGAGTATTGGAACGTTTCGGATGTGTTGAGGATGCTGGATGGCTCCATTCCCAGCGTGGGTGACCCGAGCAAGAGCTTCGACATTCACTCACGCGTTGTCGAAGTTTTTGCGCTGATGGTGCCCAAGAAGGGGTTCTGAGCGGACTTACATCCCAAGGAAGGCCCTCCCAATGGCTCCAAGTTTGAGAACATCTTTCCCAATCGGAAGTCTATGTTTTGAAAGGACGCCAGGAAAATGCTCCTGCGCGTAACTGGCTACCGCGACATGTAAATGCGGAAACAATTTTACGTGGTGGACCCACACATCCCACATGCTGCGCTCCCAGTCACATGTGGTCATGATTCCGCCAACCCTTCCCCTTCCATTTCCCTGACCATCCCTTCATCCTCCATTCCTTTGCCTTTGAAGAATCCAATTTAGGTAGTACCACCTCAATTAGATTCTTCCAGCTATTCCGAGGCTGCCTCTGTTTCTGCCACTACCCCTGTCGTGTCTGCATCGTCCGGAGTGGAAACTTCTGGGAAAGTGATGCCCAAAAGGAGTACCTGCCTGAAAGAGAGTCGTTCCGGTCGTGGTGGAACAGCGACGGCGGGTGGTGCGAGCCCTGTTCAGGTCGTCGAGCTGGAGAGCGCACCCAAGGATGCGGGTAAAAGCTCCATCCTTGGGAAGCGCAACTGGGAAACCGCTTCTGCGACGCCCGAGCCCTCTACCAAATTTGGTACTTTTAAAAGAGGAAGCTCAGTGAGACTTCATCAAAGTCGTCGTCAAAGAAATCCAAGTCGGCTTCCAGAGGACGTTCTCGGGAGCCGATTCTCCAGTTCGACGACGCCCATGAAAATCCTATTCCCGACAGTATCGTCGATGAGAATGTGGCCGCCGTTCTCCCCAGCGCAATTGCGTCTGGTAGCCCGATGAAGTACTACATGGAAATTACGACGGTAGAGACGGTGCGGGCGGAAATAAAGGCGGCAGCATTCCTGGCAGCTGCATCGCCAGGTGCTGAGGACTCGGTGGTGGAATAGTACTTTGCGGTGAAGCGGCGTTGCTGGACAACATGGGGGTGGTTGTTGTGGAAGGCCTCTTGCAGTCGTCCACGGCTGGTAGCGCGACGCATGACCTCTTCAGTCACTTTTCTCGACAGTTCCAGCTGGTTGAGGAGGTTGAAAAGCCACAGAAACCCTCCCAGCAGTCTGATTCTGATTATGAAGACAGGAAACCACAGGACGAGCCCCCAGATTTCGCCAAGCCCGGTTTTGATCCTTCGCCGTGGCATTTCATCCACAACGTGGGTGCTGCGAAGGACCGCATAGATGGTGGTCGTGGGCGACTCCCCCTGCCGCGGTGTGAATTGTGCGACAAGCTGGAGGAGGGGAATTTGGATATGTACAGGAACAAGTTGGTGGCAGAGCTTGCTCTTGGTGTTTGTGCGGATTTCTTGAAGTTGGGAATGGAGGGTGAGGATCCTGTCTTTTTCCCGAAGACAGGATTACGGCTGCTTCTTAAAACAGATGGGGCTGCGGACCAGGATGGGCACACGGACTTCTGAGTATCCCAATTTTGAGGAGTCGGACCTACCCAATCCCCATCCTATTTCATGATGTCGAGCGGATCCGATGGGTTCTTTATAGTAGCTGCACCTTATAGTCATGTATGCCTGGTCCATACGGACGCCGACATGTGGAAGGTTCCCGTTAACCACTTTTATGTGCCACCCTATTCCGTCTTAGTTGATCGCGGTGACCTTTACCATTACGGGGTCGGCTTCAGGTGAGGAGATCTTCCTGTGGGAGCAGAATTTAGTCTATGGTCTGCCCACGCGCGGCCACATCTACTTGAAGACTGAGAAGGACGTCCTCACGGACCACATCCACACCGTCGAATATTAAAAGTATGACAGGAGCAATAGATAGCATACGAGAAGTATTAAAACCTATGCTATTGTTCCCTGCTATGAAGTTCTGTCTTTCTCATCTCAACATTATTCGCTTAGCCCACCTTTCTATTTTCATCTATACATCTGACCTTCATGTCATAGTTTAGTGCTACTAAGCCTATTGATTGCTACATTTTTGTATTAGTCTACAACTTTACATGATTTCACTAGCTAGACCGTAGGGGGGACTAGTTTTAGACCTTGACAACCCGTGAGGTTCGACTATAAGAGACGTTGCTGAGATAACACATGACACAGAATGCTCCTGGAAGCCACTCACAGCCGTACAAACGTTCTGCTGAGCCATGTTCCTGACTTCCCAATTCCTTGCTCACCCTTCCCTAGGTGGGAGGGGGACGGAACTCTCAGCCCCTTACAGCGGAAGCCGTTTACCGGGGATTCTTACAGCAAAGTCATCGTTACGATGACTTTGCTGTAAGAAAGCGTTTCCATTACAGTGGCCAAGAATTTTTTCACCGGGTAAAAAAATCATGGCAGCTGTAATGATTTATTTTCTTACAGCAAAGTCATCGTAACGATGACTTTGCTGTAAGGAAACGTTTCCATTGCAGTGGCCAAAGAAATTTTACCGGGTAAAAAATCAGCAAGAATTTTTACCGGGTGAAAAATCGTGGCTGCTGTAATGATTTATTTTCTTACAGCAAAGTCATCGTTACGATGACTTTGCTGTAAGAAAGCGTTTCAATTACAGTGGCCAAGAATTTTTTTACCGGGTAAAAAATCATGGCTGCTGTAATGATTTATTTTCTTACAGCAAAGTCATCGTAACGATGACTTTGCTGTAAGCATCCCTGGTAAATTGCTTCCGCTGTAAGCGGCAGGGACTTCCGTCCTTTTCCGACCTAGGGAAGGGTGAGGAAGGAATTATGAAGTCAGGAAACAGGGTATAGGAATGGTATGGACGGCTGTAGGCGGCATTAGGTAACACATTGTGTTGTTTACACCCGGTTTGAGCTGGGTGTTGTGTCTAGTATGGTTGGAGGAGTGTACGAAATTTCTACCACGTGGTCGGAAATGGTTCAATTTTCTCACGACAGAGATTCTGACTTTCGAAATTCAAACTCGTTAAAGTGGGCTGGAGTTGGTGTGAACACCTCCAGGACCTCTGGGAAGGATCTGGTAACACATGTCCTGTGACTGCACGCGGTTATCCTCTCTGAAATCAACCATAGATTATCGGAGGGCAAAATCTACTCTTGGTGCCTTGTGGCACATTGACAATACAAAACCGTCTGTTTCCAGTTTTTATATACTTTACTCTCGAGTAGATAGGATTTCAGCTGTCCAAGTAAAGAATGGGCCATATAAATGTTTCATTTCAACACAAGCATTGTGCAATTCAACCTCTTCCAGGTCCAAAAACTTGTCCAGAGTACACTTCCAGGCCATCGCCTGGGAGCGTACTCTGGACAATTTTTTGGACTAAGTGCACTTTCAAGTGCATGCACTTGGAGGCATCCAGTCCAAATCTACGTCGTTCCGACAAAGTTGAATTTTGGCCATGGCCGAAATTCATCATATCTGCAGTTGTGAGAATCTGATGACCAAAAATCGATGCATTCTGCCAGCCCTAATGCGCAAGCCAGAAGCTTTACGGACAGATAAAACACCTTTCTGTAATCCCCAGAGCCACTCCAGCCCTTATACACTACGGTGTTGAAAAGAGGGCCTCAGACAGTACGGTGAGACAGTGATTTTTACTGCCTCACTGTACAATGATCTTCAGGAAGTAGGATATTCTCTAAGCCTAGCACGGGAGAGAAAGATGGAAGCGTAGGCATGCAGAAGTATAGAGGCAATAGTATGTGTAGACTATGGCAGTGGTAGAAAAGTATTTCATGCACGAAAAGGACTGGTAGAGTGACACTAGAGAAGTGATGCTTAGCAGGAAGGGATGTGGAGATGATGAAGGAGGACAACAGACATGAGATCGAGGGTTGAGACCAACGGCTTACAGACGGAGCAGTTTACCAGGGATGTTTACAGCAAAGTCATCGTTACGATGACTTTGCTGTAAGAAAACAATTCATTACAGTAGCCATGATTTTTTTACCGGGTAAAAAATTCCTGGCCACTGTAATGAAAACGTTTTCTTACAGCAAAGTCATCGTAACGATGACTTTGCTGTAAGCATCCCTGGTAAACTGCCTCAGCTGTAAGCGGCTGGGAGCTTGGTCCCTCCCTCACCTTGGGAAGGGTGAGCAAGGAATTGTGAAGCCGTAAAACATGGCAGAGGGATGGTTTGGACGGCTGTTAGCGGTGTTGGGGAGCACTCTGCGTCGTGCTAACCCAGTCTGGGCTGGGTGCCCTGCCTGGTACGGCGGGAGGAGTGCACAAAATTTCAAACACAATTTCCTCAAGAGTGAAATTCTGATTGTCGAAACTCAACCTCCCTAAAATGAACTAGAGCTGGCATGAGCACCTCCAGGACGTCTGGAAAGGTACTGACAGCACATTTTCGGAGCATTGGCGCAGCTGTTCTCTCTGAGATCAAGCATAGAGTATCCGTGGCCAGATTCTATTCCTGGTGCCGTGTGGCACAGTGACCACACCAAATCGCCCTTTTTAGCAGACTGTAGATTTGAGTTACTAGGAATCTAGCTGCCTTCAATACGAACATAGTTGGTAAGTAGGCTAGCCTAGGATTGTAGGAAAATCAGGAAGGATGGGAGGGTAGGTATGCAGCAACATGAAGGGGATAGTATGAGTAGATTATGGCGGTGGTAGAGAAGGATTGCACTCACTGAAGGGTCGGCTGGAGTGACACCGGAGTCGACATAGAAGGGAGGTTGGGATAGGCTGGGATGAAGGAAGACAAGAGACATGAGAGAGAGGGTGAAGCCAGACCGCTTACAGCTGAGGCAGTTTACCGCGGGTGCTGACAGCAAAGTCATCGTTACGATGACTTTGCTGTAAGGAAAGAAAACATTACAGCAGGCACGTTTTTTTACCCGGTAAAAAAATTCTTGGTGATTTTTTACCCGGTAAAAATTCTTCGCCTACTGTAAGAAATCGTTTCATTACAGTAGCCACGATTTTTTACCCGGTAAAAAAATTCTTGGTGATTTTTTCACCCGGTAAAATCCTTCGCCCACTGTAATGTTTTCTTTTCTTACAGCAAAGTCATCGTAACGATGACTTTGCTGTAAGCATCCCTGGTAAACTGCCTCAGCTGTAAGCGTCTGGTACCTTGGTCCCTCTCTCACTTTGGGAAGGGTGAGATAGGAATTTTGAAGTCGGGAACATTGTGGAAGGATGGTTTCGACGGCTTCGGGCGGCTTTGAAGAGCAATCTGTGTCTTGTTCACCCGGGCTGAACTACCTAAAAAGTTCAGTATTGGGAGAGCAGCACGGTAAATTTCGACCACCATTTTCTCACGACAGAGATTCTGGCGGTCGAAATTCAAACTCGTTAAAATGGACTAGAGTTGGTGTGAACACCTCCAGGACCTCTGGAAAGGTACTACCTGCACATTTTCCGAGGCTACAAGAAGCCGGTCTCTCCAATATCAAGCATAGATTATCGGTGCGCAAAATCTACTCCTGGTGCTGTGTAGCACATTGACTATACAAAACCGTCCGTTTTCCGTTATAATAAACTATACTCTCAAGTAGGTAGGAATCTAGATATTCACCTTACATCGATGGTTATGAAGTAGGTTAGCCTAGGACTGAAGGACAGAAGGTAAAGGATAGGATGGTAGGCATGGGGTAAAATGAAGGTGGTGGTATGAGTAGAATACGGAAGTGGTAGACAGGTATTTAATGCACAGGAGGGGCGTGTGAAGTGACACCAGAGGCGCGGTGCGTCACAGGAAGGAAGACTGGAATGATGAAGGAGAACTAGAGGCATGAGAGATAGGTTGTTGAGGCATGCTTCTAGCTCTATTATATAACTACATTGCTCCTCTATAGGCTACGCAATCCATTCCAGCAGTTCTAGTTAAAAATGGACTATATGAATGTTTCATTTCAATATCAGCATTGTGCAGTTGAGCCTCTTCAAGGTCCGAAAACTTGTCCAGAGTACGCTTCCAGGCCACTTGAAGGCATCCAGAACACTTGCACTTCGTTCTTGCAAAGTTCAATTTTGGCTATCACATCTCCAGTTGTGGGAGTCTGGTGACCAAAAGTCGATGCATTCTGGAATCCCTACCACGCAATTCAACAGCTTTACGGACACATAAAACACTTTTCCGTACTCCCTAGAGCCACTCCAGCCCTTACGGATCACTTACACTTCGTTCCGACAAAGTTCAATTTTGGCCATCACATCTCCAGTTGTGAGAATCTGGTGACCAAAAATTAGTGAACTCCGGAAGCTGTACCTCGCAAGCCACCAGCTTTCAGGGCAAATAAAACCCATTACAGTACTCCCCAGACCCACTCCAACCCTTACAGACCACTTGCACTTCGTTCCGACAAAGTTCAATTTTGGCCATCACATCTTCAGTTGTGGGAATCTGGTGACCAAAACTCGATGCATTCTGTCAGCCCTAATGCGCAAGCCAGCAGCTTTACGAACTCATAGAACACTTTTCCGTACTCCCTAGACCCACTCCAACCCTTACAGACCACTTGCACATCATTCGGACAAAGTTCCATTTTGACCATCACATCTCCAGTTGTGAGAATCTGATGACCAAAAATCGATGAATTATACCAACCCTTCCACGCAAGCGAGAAAGCTTGAGTGCAATTAAAACAAGTTTTAGTGCTCCCTAGAACCACCCCAACCGTTTCAGACCACTTTGCAGCCTTTTTCGCGAGGTCCGAAATCGTCTCCTTCTTCTTCCCGAGTGAGAAACATCAGTCCCTCTCATATGCTTACAGAGAAGTTGGTTTACCATGGTTTCTTACAGCAAAGTCATCGTAACGATGACTTTGCTGTAATGTTTTGTTTTCTTACAGCAAAGTCATCGTTACGATGACTTTGCTGTAATGTTTTGTTTTCTTACAGCAAAGTCATCTTAACGATGACTTTGCTGTAATGTTTTGTTTTCTTACAGCAAAGTCATCGTTACGATGACTTTGCTGTAAGCAACCGGGGTAAACTGCCTTTGCTGTAAGAAAACTGAATAGCAGTTCCGACAGCTTGTCCTGAGAAAGCAAATCCGCCTTAACGATGACTTTGCTGTAAGAAAACAGAGTACTTACAGTTCTGACAGCTTGTCCTGAGAAAGCAAATCCGCCTTAACGATGACTTTGCTGTAAGAAAACACAGTAATTACAGTTCCGACAGCTTGTCCTGAAAACCCGTCCTCCCACATAAGTTTTATTCTGTTACCTACCCTAGAGCTCTAATGACGTGCCCAGTCCCAAGTTTCGTACCTGGTGCTGGGCAGAATGGCTAATTAGCGTACTTCATTCTAAGGATGAAGTCGACATTCTGTCGCGTCTGCAGCCATAACATGCTGTTGGCGCCGATTACAGCGGTGATTACACCGTTTGTGACGTAGCCATCGGCGCCGATGATTTATGCGCCGTAACACTTCAACGCGCCTACCACACACGCAATGTACTGTCATATTAGGTTTTCTCAAATCCTCGTCCGCCCACACGCTCAATTCATGCATGCATTCCCTCACCGCCTTCCACTCGCGTCACACGCACCCTTTCGCCCGTCTAAATGCCCCCTTGCCTTGACATCCCTCATATATCAACTGGTTCGACTCGCACCGCGTTGGTCCACTTAGCATGACCATAGTCGCCGCGCCCATTCTTCGACCACATTCGCCGTCCAGTCGCGCCCAATCCCAACTGCCGCACACATACATAAACGAGCTTCCCATGATCACTTCCGCCCGGGCTGTCCCAACGGGCATACGATGCCATCCATACTCTGTCCGCAGATGAGCTCAACTCCCTTGTGCCAATCACTTGACGCCATTCGCACCTTCCACACACCCACCTCGCTGTTTCTTACTATCCTTCACACACACCTCGCTCCTGCCCAATCACATCTTCCAGTCTGTCACACTCGGTGATGCCAATCCGTCCGTCCCAGTAACGAGGTCGCAATATCGTCGACCTCGCTATTGAGACAATGTAAACAAAGAGGTTTTTCACCACACCCTGTGATCCATGACTTGACCAACTGAGACCGTGAGCCGGATAACGTTGAAATGTTTATTCTTGAACTGCATCTTGAGATGTATTGAACACTTGCACAGCAGTCCCCCATCCCTGGACAGCGAGCCAGTCGTTGCACTCGGGTGTCAATCAAGTGAATGCAGTGTGTCAACGTGCCTTGTACAAAAACTTGGACCGGCTCTTGCGCCCCTGCCACTGCTCAAGCGTATCCAGATACTTGAGTGTGCCAGTCCAGAGTCTTAATATTCAGGTTGATGCATGTGAGCTGCCAAAATAGTCCAAATGGAACATATGACGATTTACGCCGAACAAACATGTTGTCCTGCACAGCGTTGTTCTCTAGTGTTGCGCACTACACCATCTATCCCTTACTATCTAAACGAACAGCTTAAAAATGCTACATCTACAAGCACCAGTGGTGGACTGGGCTCGTCTGTCTTCCAAGAGTTTCCAGAATGGGATGTGGATATGGTTATGACTTCAACGACAACAGCGTGTGGTGAATGATGAGCGAAAAGTTTGTTTACTCGTTGCTTTCACTCGCAGTCTGCCCTGCGTCATGGTGCAATGCGATACAAATTGCTACTGGGAAAGAAGCTTTACAGAGTGAGGCAATGGTAAGGTGTCGGATACATACCGACGCTTCTCATACAAAGCTATATTTGTAAAAGTCAGTAGTATACAGTGTACGTGAGCATTGCATTGCATCGCATCTAGTAAGCGCGCACACGAACGCACAAATACAGATGCACGCACTGGCGATTGATTCACAACGAGCGCAACTAGTCCACAACAACCATTTGATTGAAGCTCTCCGGGTGATTCTAGCAGCAACGCATCTGCAATGGTTACGACACTAAGCTGTTGGAAAGGACCTGCAAGCAAGTTTCAAACACAAGGCCACACCAGCAGCAGAAAGAAAAAGTACATTTGTAATGAAATGCCACCGATATATTGCCTCCATCTTGGTTTCAGTGTTAGTTTGTGTAGAGCTGCCGCTGTGGTGAATAAGAGCGTTCCGTGTTTCAACAAGCGTATTAAGAAATACATATGTGACTGTGAGCGACATGCGGTGGCATGTTGTTGCGTTACAGACGGTTAGATGATGATGTGAGGGAAGCAGCGATGCAAGAACTAGGCGCACATGTAACGCCAACAAAGATGCACACTGTGTTGCATTGAGAGTGCTGCGCGATGTTGGGGCGAGAGAGGAGGTCGACGTGGTGCAGACATCACACATCATTCCATTCAATTATATTCCACCAATACCCGTCAGGTGTATAGAAACTGTATGATTTCTCCCCAGACTCATCTCCCATCACTCCAGTAATCCCACTATCACCATTCCCACTCACGTTTCCATGGTACTCATGTACGTCACACATAGCGTAACCCGTCATCTTCTTAGGACCAGGATTGGACAAAGCAGTGGCGTCTTGGAGTCACCGGGACACCATCTGAGAGGTAGGAGTCTCCCCGACTGGTACTGTGACGAATGTGAACCACATCGGGGGTCATCGTAGTTGACTGTGTAGAGCTCATCGCCATCCCCTCGCTTAGTATCGAGCATAGCTTGTGAAATTCTAGGAAGCTTACTTGAATTAGATACATTTTTCAGTCCTAATGTTTGTCCATAAAGCTAGGCTCCTCTTCGGCAGTAGGCACGAGACCGAAATGGGTGAATTGACTCGTGAGAAAGCGAGCAGACGTATCAATCTTTCCGTAACTAGTGACATCGTAATCATATCGTTGAAATAACACGTGTGAGATTAATGGTGTGACCAGTAAAGATGCATGTACAAACGGATTGCAATGACAGTTGGAAGAACTGCCGGGTCGCTCGAATAGGCCTTCCAGGCTTGCAAAAAAGTGAGAACGGCACGCGCATTACGCAACGCCGCACGGTTGAGACAGGCGGGAAGATTGACATGCAAAATGGCCAGCATAAACAGGGAGGTCTGCAGAACAACGTGGACATTTTGTGCACAAAAGCGGTGCAAAAGCTGTGTCTCGGCGTGTCGAAACTCGAGCACGACCGCCGACATGACGTGAAAAATGTGCACGTGTTCCTCAGAGAAGACGCGACGGAGGTCGAGCCACCTAGAGTCGCGCAGTGACGATCACACATTTGCCATCGCAAAGTGGCACGCGTGCGCGAAGAAAAAGAGCCCGGAGGTGGTGAAGGGGGAGCGCGAGCGCGAGAAGCGGGATTCAAAAGGCGTCAATGCGCTGTGCGTCATCGGTGAACATCAACCAATCGGTTTGGAAGCGACGATGCAGCGTGGTAGCGACGAACAGAAGCGCGTGTGGCGTCGCATTGGTGTCAATCAATTGCGTGCGTATGGACTGTGCGGATTGCCAACTACGCAAGGCGATGAGATAACGATCCGCTTGCGATACTTGTTTGCCACGGTCGAGTGTGGTCAATTGACCACACTAGCATTAATGCTACTTGCACATTGGCGAGAGTGAACTGATGATTGGTTGTCATGAATTGTGGTTGGCGGCTTGATCCATGAAATTTTTTGTTGGATATATTGTTGAAAGCGTGTGTTTTGTGGTGTGAGGCGTTTGGAAAATCTTGCAATCAGCCTTTCTGTGCGCCAGAAAAACCCATTTCCGAACAGCTGTCTCAACACACGTTCTGCTCGACAATTGGCTGTTTCGCATACCGGCGATGTTCACATTGTCAGCATCTCTCACACATGTACAAGTCGCAGGATTCAACATGGAGACGGCACCAGAGGAGATAACAGCTGTTTACGCTTTGGTTCACTCGGCGCATCGCGACTATGATCGCAAATAGCTCTCGAATTGAGAAAGTAATCAACTATGGAACACTCTTCCGTATCTGTTTCAGTTCCTTCACGGAAGCCTCAGTGATTAGCTCGAAAAGCTCTTTCTGCACCAATTTTGTGCATCGCTGCTCCCATTCGTGAACTCCTATTTATTCCCAACTTCCGTTCGGAAATTGAGGAATATGACGTCACATTCCTCAGCGATTGCAGGCCCTTCAGCACGATTCTAATTGTCATCGCACTAAAATCGATAGTGTCATCTCCTATCCCAACTGACATAAACATGATTCTATTCTCTATTGGCAGAATAGGCTTCACTGAGACTAGAAACCTCAATCCCATTCTAGGTCGGTCGATCTGCTATCCTCTTTCATTTATCCTCCCTCGTACTAACTTCGCTACCTACAAATATCTGTAAAGCTCGACCACAATTACTATCTTCGTATACCACACACCATTACACCATTCCAATATTTACCTTCACACCAACACTATGCTCCATATTTCCTCTCAAGTCCACTCCACGAGACAGTGTTGTGAACCAATACACGGTACTACCCGCAGACAATACAATTTGCTATCTACACTACTGTCTACAGATTTACCCAGACAGTGCAGTAATACAATACAATGCACTGCCTCAGACAGTAAAATGTACTGTCTGCACATACTGTCTGGCGGCAACACTTCCGGACAGTAAAATTTACTGTTCTGGACAGTAAATTTTACTGTTTTTGGTACTGCCCAGATTTCGTGCCAGTTTATTGCTGCAGCAGTATTCTGAAATTTCCAGACAGTAAATTTTACTGTCTCCGCGCACTGTCTTGGCCAGACAGTAATTTTTACTGTCTCAGACAGTAAATTTACTGTCTTTTTTCATTCCCAACACCGTAGTG